>JAPPVO010005963.1:0-17296 GCA_030407325.1 Camellia japonica | reverse complement strand
TGGCTGAGTGTCAAATAGCCGAGGCAGACTGGCAATAGAGCAGATTTGAGGAACTCATGCTTTTCGATGAAAGAAGACTGAAAGCGCTGTCCATTCTCAAGGTTATCAACGCAGAATCGCCGGGCTTTCAACAAGAAGGTTAAGTCAAGGAATTTGAAAGAAGGAGATTTGGTGCTCAAGACAAACCGAGCCCCCATCCACGACCCAAGGGGCAAGTTCAGACCTAATTGGACTGGTCCCTACACCATCAAGTTAATCTGGTCAGGTGGAGCTGTGGTTCTGACGGATCTAGATGGCTTAGAGTTTTCCCAACCGATCAATATGGACAAGTGGAAGAAATATTACCCTTGAGAGGCTCGCTAGGCCGAAAACCCGAAAGGCCGACCTAGGCAAAACTCAGAGCACAGAAAATTAGAAATTATAAAAACTGAGCTCGCAAGGTTGAAAACTCGCAAAGGGCGGCCTTGGCAAAAGTTAGAGCGCAAAAGGAGAGTGACAATACTCGAGTGAACCCGAGCCTGAACTACGTAAGGCTTGATTCCCATCCTTGGGATACGTAGGCAGCTTCATTCTGAAGTTCAGCCACCACCTTTTCCCCGATCAACTTTGTCCATATTGATCATCTCAGTCATCTTTGTCCATCAGCATTCATCGTGATCTCCGGTCAGTGCTATTCGGACTAGGGGCAACTTTCCGTTGCCATTAACAGTGCCGGTACCATTCAGACTAGGGGCAACTTTCCAGTTGCTAGGATCCGGGATTGTGCATTCAGTGACAGATCTCAGGCGTGTCCAGTTTTGATCCATATCGAAAATAGTTTTGAAAAGTTTTAATAAAAGTTGACTTTGTTCAAATCAATCTTTTCCAACTAAGACCATTTTTGGACCAAAGCGGAAAATTTTCAGTACCACAACCTTCAATTTCATTGATTTCAAAACAGAGTTCTCCTGCTCTTGCATACAATTGAAGTTGCTTTTTATTACACTCATAATGAAAACTTGAAAGTATTGATAAAGCAATAAATCTGGGGCATAGTCAAGTCAGGTGTCCCTGCGCCCCCTCCCAGAGCTAGTTGAAGCCTCTAATGCCAAGCTGGCCCGGTCTGTGCTCCTCATTGAGCCAATCCCAGCACTCGTCAGACAAAGTGCAGTTGAAAGTAGGGGCGGGGCCAGAAAGTCTCTAGTCCTCCATGCCGTGGCATACCGGGCAAGTTATGCGCCTCGGACGGGAAAGCAGCCGGATACTCAATCCCTCTGGTGGGCAAGTCTGATCATGACCAAACTGACGCAGGAACCGGAACGGAAAGTAGAATACACAGTGGGTCAGACCAATCAATTGAATCCGATCAGCCGGGACATGCTATAACCCATTGCTGGGAGATTGAGCCAAGGGCAGCGCCAAGCAATGCGATCTGCAGACAAGTTGCACATCCAGTCAAACCACACTTTCATCAGGGGCATCAACTAAGCGTTGCGAAAGAAGTAGCTGCGGGCTGAGTAGGCTGGACAAGAGTCCACAACCTGCAATTTATCCATCAACCATACCTGGGGAGGGATGAAAAATGAGAGAATAAAGAATAGAGAGACGTGCGATGAGAGAAAAGTAAGAAAAGGGTTTGTGAGAAAAATCGAGCCTGAGGACCGAGTGATGTGAGCAAATATATATGCGAGGTTGGGTGGGAAACATTACCTGTAGCAGTAGTGGACTCCCTGCAAATCTGGTCGTCTCTCGGCGATAGAAAGCATCCAAACCCATCAGCGTCTCGGCCAGTGTCATAGCGATACAGCTCTTTCCTTCTCTCAAGCCGTGAGCAACTTTAACCAGACGGATGCTAGATCTACCAAGTCCTGAAGTAAGCAGAAAGTGGGATAGCATACACAAGCAAAGGGCGTGTTGCCGAAAGCCTTGCCAATAATGGTTGCCGCGATCGCCAGCATCAGAAAAGCGATGGATCAAGCCGAGAACGTCCAGTTCCCCGTTGCAGAGCAGAGACCGAGCGTCATGCACGGTGAGTCCACACATTTCCCCTAAAGCTTGGGCGTGGCCAAAGCGAAACTGAGGCAGAATTTCTTCATAGCGTTCAGATTCCATCAAAACCTGAAAATCTTCGAAAGTTGGACATACCTCTGGCCCGCCAAAGCTGAAAACATGCATCACTGGATTCCAAAACCTCGCCGCGGCATGGAGGAAGGGAAAGTGCAGTGGAGTACAACTCAGCGTGAATAGTGCATTCAAGCCGAAACCCCGGAAGTTCAACTTTTCCGAGCCATCTAGAGAAGAGATCCAAGATGTGAGGTTTTATGTGAGAAATGCCTCCATTTTTTGTGCAAAACAGTGATGAAATGAATGAGTCCTGAGGTTGGAGCTTTTGTAGAGAATGAAACACTATTCGGAGGGACACGTGTCAAAAATTTGGTGGCTGCTGAGCAAAGTGGCCGGCCGGCCACCTTTTCTAGCTGGCCGGCCACATTTCTCCCCTCACCTGCAGAAAACTGGCCGGCCGGCCCCAAAAAGTGGCCGGCCATGCTCTGCTGTGTTCCTTCAGTCCTGTTTTACCCTCCGGGAGGAAGTTTCAAGCATTTCCGTGCATCGGGTATGTCGAAGGCCTCCATTTCCCTCCGTTTCGGATGCGTTCCGTTGCCCAGATCGTCCGAAGTACACTTTGTTTTGTTAAGTTCTGTTTATCAAGTTGTAATTTTTGCTTATCGAGTTGTCGTTTTGTTTATCGAGTTGTAAGTTTTGTCGAGCTGTCGTATTTTGTGTTTTGAGTTGTTACTTTTTGTTTACGCAATTTTGTTAAGTCTTGTTTATCGAGTCGTTAACATTGTTGTATTTTGCTTATCGAGTTGTAAACTTGCTAAGATTCTGTTATTTCTTAGTGAGTCGAGTTGTTTGATTTGTTGCGTCGGTTCATTACCTGACGGTGAATACACAGTGCACATTTCCATTCAATCCCATTTTTGTGCAAAATGATGCGACGCGATGCTGAGAGTATAAAAATACAACACTTTTTCAAAAGCTGTTTCACCCATCAATATTTCCTTTTACCAATAAAGGTACAAGTTTTACAGAAAATAAAACTGCCTAACAATATGCAAAGTGCTACAAACTACTAGCAAAAAGGAAAATAAAGCAGGAAACAGCAGCATCAAACCCTCGGAGCGGGAATGAGGGGCCCTCCTCATCCTCTTCTGCGAGCAACCTCTGCGCCACCATCACCATCCGGGTCGGAGCTGTCATCCCCAGGATCCCCCTCAGCCTCGCTCCACTCCCGGAACCAAGACCGGAATCCCCCTCCTCAGCGGATGTCTCCGACTGATGGTCTGCGACCTCCTCCTCCTCATCCTCATCAGGCTCCGCCTCTATAATATGTGCCCTCCGTTTGCGAGAGGACCCTTCTCGCGCTCTCCGAAAAGGCCTGGATGGCCCAGCTCCTTGAAAGGGCCCAGATGGCCCAGCGCCTCGAAAAGGTCCAGACGATCGACCTCCCTGAGAAGGCCCGGATGGCCCGGCCTGCAGCGGAGCATATACAGGAGGCATCTGAAAGTGAAGAGTTCAATACATTAGTTCAAATATGAAAATCAGATGCAAGTACAGTACGTGAGTGGGGTGTGTGTCAGATGTGTTCTACACAAACAGCCTATTAATGCAGTAGAATGTTCAAAACCAGCGTGTCATCAGAAATATGATAAATGCAAGAAAGATGAACAATACCTGCACACCCATAATGGCCAGCTGTGCCTCCCTCCGTAGGATCATGCCCTCAAATGCGGCCATCACTCCGAGCATCTCATCCACATACTCAATAGGAGGCTGCAGATACAAATACAAAACTATCAGTAAAGGAATGAATATCCAAGTATCCGACTGATAAATCAAAGTTGTAAAGCATACCGGTGGTGAATCAGGATCTCTGACATATCTATGGTCAGGAAGGGGAGGCTCCAGCGAGACCTGGTAAGGAGCCCCAAATCGCCAACTCGTCAACTCGGTCGGCATGTCTGGCCACCCAGGATGATGAAGAGTCGGAGGGATTGGGGGAATCGACCCACCCCCACCTCTAGACGTACCAGCCCTACTGGAGAAAGGGATATCTGTAGCACGAGCCTGACTCGAAGATGGCACACCAGCAGGCCTCAGTGACGGAGTACGCACTCCCGTCAAGGGAGGCATCAGATATACGTGGCGATAAGTGGCATAGTGCCCCTCCTCAAGATGTAGCAAAGCATCAGTGCCCAGCATAGCACTAACAACATCCTGGGAAGAGAGCCTATCAGCATTCGCATACTGACTGGGGGTGCTGCGGGAGGGTCTGAGAAGTGTACCCCCATACCTGACGCAAAAAGCGTTCCTAGAAACCATGCTCTACCAACCGGTCCTTCGAGCAGGATCCTGTACTGGGAGGTGCCCAATCCTCCGGCATACTGAAATCGGAGACCATCACCAAGGGCGCCCAGGGCTGCCATGTAATCTGCGGATAACCAGTGCATAAACCAATCAGAAATCGGGAATATACAGGGCAGATCAAAGATGAAAACGGAAGGGACTGAGAGTTCTAAAATACCTCCGTCGTCCGCACAGTATCGAAATACTGCCGTAGATAAAAGAGAGTCTCTCGGGGTCTCGGCCGGTGCTGGCCCTCGAATACCAGTGAGTACGGGGTCATAAGGGGCCCTGCCACCACCAACTCTGGGGCTAACGTCGGAAAATATACGTAGACCCACAACTGAGGAAAGCAGTGCAGAATGTAAATACAAAGTGCCGAGGGCAAAATACAGAGTGTAAAGTGCGTTGTGTATGCAATGTACAAGTAATGAAGAGCAGAAATGTAAATCAAGAGGACGTACCTCCCAGGCTCTCCAATAACCGCCAAGTAAGTCTCCCTGCCCGCGGGAGGTCGCGCTCATGTAGCAGTAAAGGGTAGCCAGGCCGACGCCACCCCAGTCGTACCGTCCGACCTGTGATAGGTCCACCAGAGCGCTCAACAGATACAGCCCAACCGTGTTCCCTCTATCGGCAAACAGAGTAGTCCCGAAGAGGAACATAAGGAAACCACGGGCATACTGCTCTGCCTCCTCAGGAGTCTCGGGCTCCATCCCCTCCCTCCGAAAATGGGAAGAGAACCAGGTGTATCGGACTCCCTGAAGCTCTATCAACAGGCGGGCGGCCCCCAGCAAATGTATCCAAGCGGCCTCCCATTCGCCCATGTCCTCGTCGTAAGGAATGGGCCAACCTCCTATGTCCAGGCCAGTCAATACAGCAAAATCCAGCGGGGTCATAGTCAAATCCCCAGTGGCGGAAAAATGAAAGGAGTTGGTGGTGTCCCACCACCTCTCCACTAAAGCTGCCATCAGCGTCCTCCTGGCGGGATAGCGAGAAAGCCCCATACAGAAGGACCCAAACCCCGCCAAATCTACTAAATCCCGGACAGCCTCCGGGAGCTCAACATACCAATCCCTAGCAGCGGTGGAGCCGTATCCCCGCACAGTGCAAGAACCAACCTGCATTCAGAATGAATACATGTGTCAGTATAAAATGAATGAGCTGTGTGCAAATGACATGGATAAGCTGTGTGCAAGTAAATAGGCTGCGTGCGAAGTAAAGTAAGCGAACTATGTGTTCTACTCTAAATCAGTGTGTGCTGCGTGTTCACCTTCAATTTGGGCTGTGTGTTCAGAAGATCCGAGTTAGGGCTGCGTGTTCTACTCTACATCAGTTTGTGCTGCGTGTTCACCTTCAATTTGGGCTGTGTGTTCAGAAAATCCGAGTTAGGGCGATGTGTTCTACTCTACATCAGTGTGTGTGTGCGTGTTCACCTTCAATTTGGGCTGTGCGTTCAGAAGATCCGAGTTAGGGCTGCGTGTTCACCTTCAATTGGGCTGTGTTGTTCTACCTCAAACAGTGTGTGCTGCGTGTTCACCTTCAATTAGGGCTGTGTGTTCTACCTCTACACCAGTGTGTGCTGCGTGTTCACCTTCAATTTGGGCTGTGTGTCAGAAAATCCGAGTTAGGGCTGCGTGTTCTATTCTCAATTAGTGTGTGCCGTGTGTTCACCTCAACAACGAGCTGTGTGTTCAACATCAAAATATGGGCTGCGTGTTCATCTCAAATGTTTGGGCTGCGTGTTCAACTCTCAATCAGTGTGTGCCGTGTGTTCACCTCAACAATGAACTGTGTGTTTGACATCAAAGAATGGGCTGTGTGTGTTCATCTCAGAATTCAAGTATTGGGCCGTGTGTTCAATTCCCTACCAGTGTGCGCCGTGCGTCCACAATCAATTTATGGGCCCGGTGTTCAGAAATTCAAGTGATTGAACTGTGTGTTCAGAATGCGTTCAGAATGCAAACAGGATACTGTGTCATGAACTAAACATTCTAAATAAGCTGCTTACTGAGCAGGCAAACATGGCAAAGACACGAAGTGCATGAAAAAACACAGAATATGTTGCAGAAAAGGTAAAAAACGAAGTAAATACCTCTCGTGCCTCGTGGGAGAGGTGATACTCTGGCTCCCGCAGAAGCAAATCTCCGGGTGCTCGCTCATTAAAGTCAGTGAAGTGACGAAAAATGGCTCGCGAAAGAACGTGTGCCGGCGGGGCGTACCTCTCGAGAATGAAGGGTCGAACCCTCAGAGGCAGAGTCATGACATCAAAATCATCCCCGGCACCCGGAGGACCTCCACCGTGAGGAAAATGACCGGCCATTTCAGAAAATCTGCAAAAAGGAGCAAAAATGAGCCAAAATTGGAAAAAGTCAACAAAAGTCAACTCTCGGAACTAAAAAAGTTAACAAAAGTCAACCCTCGAGAAAATCTTCCAAATATTGAGAAAAACTTACCTCAAGTGGCGAAAATGAGAAAAGAAGCCCCGAAATCAAAATTTAATCGGTTCAAAGTGTTTAAAACTGAAAGTTTTCGCGAAAACAACTTGCGTGGGGGGTTGAAAAACGCGTATAGAGCTCGGATCTGGAGAGGAAAATGGTTTGGGAGGGAGGAGAAGATGATTTCGGACCTGAAGTTATGAGCTCAAAGTGTTTAGGCAAGTAGATTTAAAGAAAAGAGGGTGAAAAGACAAAATTACCCACGGATTTGGGCAAGTGGCCGGCCGGCCACCTTTTCTGGCTGGCCGGCCATCCTCTTTTTGAAACCTAGCCGGTGGCCTCCCCTGGGGAAGAAAAGTGGCCTGTGGTGTTCCCCACATGCCCACCTAGCCCTCTGCAAATTTTGAGGAAGATTGGAGTTCCCGAGACCTAAAAAGTTCAAGAAAAGTGCACGTCCTGTCGCGAAACCGCTCCGCCGAACCTCAGCTTCAACTTCTGACATGTGACTCATCATTAGTCATCGAAATCAAGGTGTATCCTTTTTGAACGTGTTGTAACCCCTCCGGGGGGTGAACCGGAGGCCGCGATCGAGTCGCCCTCGCCGAAACGCGCGTTTCTCTGCTCGTGGTTTTGTGACAAACATGCATTCTAGTTATGCTCGTTTTGCATTATCATGCACATAACTTGCATTCTCATGAATATACTTGCATTGTCATGCATGTTTTTTTGATATTACCATGCCTCCGTGTTTAAGCTTGCGTTGTCACGCACGCTTCTTTCTCGCACTGCGATGCATTCACCCACCGACACCGCTTTTGTCGAACTTTCGATATCACATTGGATATATCTTGCTAAACATGTTGTGCGTGTTGAGTTTCTCTCTTTCGCAGGCACGATATTGTATGTACGGTTCATTTGAAGCTGGTGCGACCAGACGAATCGCGCAGGTATCGTATCTTCTCCGTGTGAGACGTGACGAGAGTTGAACAATTCTCCGCATTCTTAACTGCATGAAATGTAGTTGTTGCTTTGCATTCTTGCTTAAAACTGTTGTATCTATTTCGAATACTTGCTTCATTACAGCTTGCTGCATTTTGTAGACACCCCATTTTTGACCGACCTTAAGACTCAGATGTCACCGATTGAGCGCTCGGTGATGTTGCATATTGTGCTCATTCAGAAGTCTCAGAGTCGCGGCCGTGCACCCTGCCTTCGGACTTCCGAACCCTCTTCTGTGCCTTGCCTCGGTTTGCGAACTGGACTCGGTTTTCTCTGTTTTCTTTCCTGAGGGGAGGGAGAGGTCCCGTAGACCATCTCTTAGTGGCCGTGGGCTACATTTCGTGGCCGTAGGCCATTTTGCCCATTTCGGAGCCCGGTTCCCGGTTTTCGGAGCCGTCAGGCCGTGTGCCTCGGTTCGGGACCACCCAACCATCTCCGATTCCTCCGGTTTTTGGCATGCATCTCATTTACTCCCTTTCGAGGGACACTGGGGTCTTAGATACCCACTTCGTGGCCGAATGCCACTTTCGGTGCTTAACAGCCTATTTTCGGGACCCCGAACTGCGTGTTTTGGTCCCCGAGCATTCGTTTTGCATCGGTTTTCGTTTATTTTTGGCAGGTACCTCTGTTTTATCACCAGGAAGATCACTGGAAGGTGGGAGGCCAGCAATTGTCTCAGCGACCAGTTATGCTCCTCCGGCGCCCCCCGGCGCCCGTTTTTCTCACTTCCGGGCTAATGTTGAACACCCTAGGGCCATTTTCTTCAAGCCAAAACCACATATTTGTGTTGTACACACATGGGAGGACCCTAAAAACACATGGCCGGCCAATAACTCCAATTGACCCTTTTGAACCCCTCTTTAAAATGGCCTATTCTCTCTCTTGTTTTAGAGTTGTCAGTTTTGAACCACAAGGTCTTGTTCAGCACACATGGGAGGCCACCAACATGTGGTGGCCAGCCAGAAATTCAGTGTTTCATTTTTGCCCCTTGGCCGGCCGGCCATAGGGGGTGGCCGGCCGGCCACCTGCAACAAAAGTGGCAGGCCGGCCATGCTTTTTGGGAGGTGTGTTTCACAGCTGTATAGCTGTATCCCCCAAAATATCTGATTTCGGGGGATATTTTGTATGCAAGGGAACTTAATCCCTTAAGGCTTACACTCTTGGACACATTTTGACACACCATCCTTGCATGCATACATCTCTCTCTCTCTCCCTCAAGAGCTAAAAGACTTGCCTCAAGCTTACAAACACATATACATCTCCATCCCTTTGATTTTCTCCAAGTTTGGTGCCATTTCTTCATCATCATCAAGCACCACCATCACCACTCCATTTCCAGCAGCAAGGAGAGGTTCTCAGAGGCTTAGAAGCAACATTCCTCAAGCCAAGAGGTAGAAAAGAAGAGGTCTTCAAGGGTAAGTCTCCATTTCCCTCTCTTGTAGCATTTTCTTGCTTCATTTCTTAAGCCTACTTGCTCACTGTTTTGGGCTCCGACCTTAACTGAAACTAGGTCTATTTTGAGCCATTATTCATGTTTGTTCAAGGGCTCAACCCTGTTTGAGCCCTCCATCTTGCACTTGTTTCAATATCCTCTTATATGCCATTATTTTGCATTGAATATTTGGCCTATGTGTGATCTGTTTTCGAACATAATTTAAACTGTGAGTGGGCCTATTTTGAGCCCCTATTCAACATTGAAGAAGGGATCAACCCTGTTTGGCTTCTCTATCATGCACTTGCTTCATAATTCCTCATATTTACCGTAAATTTGCATGATTTGTTTGACCTACATGTAGTCTGTTTTGGAGCATGTCATGAACTGTGAGTAAGCTTATTTTGTGTCCCTCTACAACATTGTAGAAGGGATCGACCTTTTTGGGGGTCTCCATGTTACACTTGTCACTATACCCCTCTTTGACCCCCATTTTTGCATGCTTTCTTAAGCTTATCTAGCTTCTGTTTTCGGCCATCATCAGAACTGGAAAGAGTCATATTTTCATCTTCTTGACATATTTCATTAAGGTTCTTTTCTGGTTTGATGAATGTTTGGGGTACCTCATGTTATAGCCTTATGTATCCTAGTTCTTACATGACATTTTTAGCATGTTTTCATACTGATTTGGGGGTTTTCATAAACTTTAAATGTGCATATTTTTGGTCCCTCATCATTGTTGTAGAAGGAAATTTTTCAGTTTGAGCATCGTATACATCACTTGTTTCAATACCCCTCTCTTGGCCCCCATTTTTGCATGCCATTGTTGTCCTATCTATGCTTACTATTTCGCCATGTTTTGTACTGTAAAAAATGCTATTTTGGGGCTGCCTTGCTACTCTTTTTCATGTCATGTACCAATTATGCATGTTTAGTATGGCTGTAGGCCATTTCGGGTGCTTAATATCGCATTTCGGGACCATTCCGTGCATTGGTGTCATTTCCCCACCTTCGGGACTGTTTTGCATCATTTGTGGTGCTGAAGTTTCATTTGCATTTTGCATATCATTTCCATATCATTTCATGCCTTAGGGCCATTGCCTCGGTTTGCGTGCCCGTGTGCACGCATTTCGAGGCACTTCATTTTCATCCATCGGCCTCTTATGTGAGTGTAGCTGAGGCTCACTCATGTTAGTGTAAGTCCATTTTGCATTCTGTATGTCATTTTAGCATCGTTGCATTCCGTATGTCATTGCCTCGGTTTGCGCGCCCGTGTGTACGCATTTCGAGGCGCTTCATTTTCATCCGACGGCCTCTTATGTGAGTGTAGCTGAAGCTCTCTCATGTTAGTGTAAGCCCATATTGCATCGCATATCTCATCTTAGTCCTGTTGCATTTCGTATGCCATTTTCTCGGTATGCGTGCCCGTGGGCACGCATTTCGAGACATCTCATTTTAGTCTCATTGCATATCATTTCTATGTCATTTCATGCCTTACGGCCATCGCCTCAGTTTGCGCGCCCGTGTGCACGCATTTCGAGGCGCTTCATTTTCATCCGTCGGCCTCTTATGTGAGTGTGGCTGAGGTCCACTCGTGTTAGTGTAAGTCCAATTTGCATTGCGTATGCCATTTCATGCCTTAGGATCGTCGCCTCAATTTACGTGCCCGCGTGCACGCATTTCGAGGCATCTCATTTTCATAGCATTGTGCATGCTAGGATTGTATTTTAGTCGCATTCATGCATATCATGCATATTGCATCGTGTTCGGGATAGGAGTTAGCCCGGCACGGGAAACGAGGCACATTTCGCACTCCGAGTAACGGAACGGGTCTCAATTCCCAAGTCACCAACACTCCGGATTACCCATGATGGATTAGGTGTTGTTTAGCATTCATATGCATTCATCCTATATTGAGTTGTGCAGTTCGACTCCTCGGCCATCATGCATCGATATGCGTGATTGGTGGCACGAGGATCGAGGCATGCATATATCTGTGAAATACATTGCTATGCCCCTTTCCTGCTCTCTGTTGCAGCAAAATAGAGGATCAGCAACTTTTCGGAGTCTGACGCGCTTTTCGAGAAACATTGCAAACAGAGGCTAATTGGGGCATCCCAGTGGATTTCCGCGCAAGGCAGCCCAAACTCGCAGCATTCGTCAGAATCAAGGCACTCCTGGCTTGCATGCCAGTTTACAGTCTTTCTTAGTTAATTTGTCAATTAATTAGGAATTTGTACATTATTTGGACTGTATATTTCGAACTGTATTATTCTTTCATTTCGGACTGTACTATTATTTATTTGGACCCTCTATGCGAGGGCATAACTGTAATAAGTGTGCGTGAGTGTGATGTATGTCTTCCAACCCCGCGTCTTTTTTCCCTTTTATTTACCCGCTTATGATGGTTAGATATAGGGCATATTTCAATTAGCATACAGTATGACAGCATGTTTGCATCATTCATCTGTTTTGCACGCACCGGGCTCAGCGCATCATACAAACTGCATTTGTATTTCAATTCCAAATTGAATACGTGTTAGTTGTAGCATTCCATATGCCATGTTTAGAATAGCCGAGCCTGTTATAGTTGCATCTTTGCATGTGTTGCATTAGGCATTTCTGTATATTTAGGATCATGCATGATTTCTAATCAGTTTCTGTTTCGGCTTGGAGTACTCGGTGAGTTTTATGCTTTAGCATCCTTGCATGCGTGCGAGTGCTGCCATGAATAGCATGCTTGCCATGAGGCTATGTGCTTATATGATATAACTGCCTTGAATGCCTGTGGGTGGAGGTTGGGTTACTTGAATTGGAACAATTCATCAAATATTTGTTTTAAGCCCACTAGATAGTGGCAAAATCATGTTTTCTAAGCCCACCTGAGGGTGGCAAATCCACGTCTTAGCCTACCTGCGGGTAGCACCATCAAACCATTTTCAAACAAACAAACATGAAATGTTTTGTTCCAATTCAGGCGACCCGGTCTATACTTATTTGCTGCGAACATCACATAGTAACCTAGGCTAATAACCGGAACAAGAATTCACAATGTTTTCAAAATAAGATATCATGGTTAGTAGAGGCCGGTCTTTGACCGGGCGAGCGGGGGTGCTCACGAAGTGACCTTCCCCAATCGTACCTAAGTTCCCGAGCCGAGGCAACTTTGGTGATGACGGACACGTGGCCTTTGGCACCGAGTCAGGGTTTCCTAAATTTCCCATTTAAAAAAAATTTAGGTGGCGACTCTGTATCTGGCAAAGCAGTCCATGTTTGGCACTTCTTTCAAAAAAATCTGTTTTCCAAAACGATTTACCGGATTTAGACTCTTTGGTTCAAGATTAAGAACCGTGACACAAATCGAGTCCGAGCTGTAGCGAGGTCCCCCGCGAGCTTGTTACACATTTGCATGATCATTAAGTTACATCTGGCTCTGTGCATATCGCTTTGCATTTTGCCCCTTGCCTGCGGGCACGCCTGCGGGCATATCTCTGTTCATCTTGTATGATTGTCTAAGTCTTCGGCCTTGTCAAAAATGGGTCGTCTCTGGGCTTTGACATTCACTCCCGTCATTTCTTGACTTCCGAGTTCTGTCAAAGAGGGGCAACTGTAGACACCCCATTTTTGACCGACCTTAAGACTCAAACGTCACCGATTGAGCGCTCGGTGATGTTGCATATTGTGCTTGTTCAGAAGTCTCAGAGTCTCGGCCGTGAGCCCTGCCTCCGGACTTCCGAACCCTCTTCAGTGCCTTGCCTCGATTTGCGAACCAGACTCGGTTTTCTCTGTTTCTTTTCCCAGAGGGAGGGAGAGGTTTCGTAGACCATCTCTCAGTGGCCGCAGGCTACATTTCGTGGCCGTAGGCCATTTTTCCCATTTCGGAGCTCGGTTCCCGGTTTTCGGAGCCGTCAGGCCGTGTGCCTCGGTTCGGGAGCGCCTAACCACCTCTGTTTGCTCCGGTTTTCGGCATGCATCTTATTTACTCCCTTTTGAGGGACACTATGGTCTAAGAGACCCACTTCCTAGTCGAATACCACTCCCGGTGCTTAACAGTCAGTTTTCAGGGCCTCGGACTGCGCGTTTCGGCCCCCGAACCTTCATTTTGCATCGGTTTTCGTTCATTTTTGGCAGGGACCTCTGTTTCATCACCAGGAAGGTCATAGAAGGGTGGGAGGCCAGCAATTGTTTCAACAACAAGTTATATTCCATTATCGCCCTCCGATGCCCGTTTTTCTCACTTCAAAGCCAATGTTGACCACCCTTGGGCCATTTTCTTGCAACCTAAACCCCATATTTGTGATGTACACACTTGGGAGGACACAAATATCACATTGCCGGCCAGTAATTCCACCTGAACCTTTTGAACCCCTTTGAAAAATGGCTTGTTCTCTCTCCTGTTTCACTTCCTCCAATTTTGGACCACAGGGTTATGTTGAGGGCACCTGGGAGGACATCAATTGGTGGTGGCCGGCCACTAATTCAACTTGGCCTTTTTGACGCCTGGCCGGTCGGCCACCTGCAGCTCCAATACTTGGCCGGCCTTGCTCCTCTCAGTGAGTACATTACAGATGTATACTTTTTTTCCCCCCAAAACCTGTATCCGGGGGGGACACCTTTTGGGGGGAAACTTGGCTTGTTTCCCCCCCCCCCCTTTTTTCCCTCCTTTTCTCCCCCTTCTTGGTCCATATAACCAGCCTCCAACATTGGTCCAAGGGTTGGAAAAAACCCCTTTGAGCTCCCATATACACATCTCCTCTCTCTCTCCCTTCAAGCCTCAAAAACATCCAAGTTCTACCCCTTTTTCACACCACCACCTAGCACCACCACCACCACTCCATTTCCAGCAGCTTGGCGAGTTTTTCAGAGGCAAAGAGGCACCATTTCTTGGTCCAAGAGGCAGCAAAGGATTGGTCTTCAAGGGTAAGTTGATTTCTCCCTCTTTCTAGCTCATTTTTGCAAGTTTTCTTAGCCCCTTTTGCTTGCTGTTTTGAGCTCCGACCAAAGCTGAAAATGTCATTTTTTTGAGCTCATTTTTCTATTTCATTAAGGGTCTTACCCTGTTTGGGACCCCCATCTTGTACTTGCTTCAATATCCCTTTGTATGCCATTATTTTGCATAGTATTTTTGGCCTATGTTTAATCTTTTTTGAGGCATGGTATAAACTGTAACTGAGCTTATTTTGAGCCCTTCTTCAACATTTAAGAAGGGCTCACCACTGTTTGGGACCTCCATGTACCCCTTGCCATTGTACCCCTCTTTGGTCCCCATTTTTGCATGATTTGTTAGCACATTGAGCTTCTGTTTTTAAACCCTAATCAGAACTGAAAAGGGTCTTATTTTGACCCCCTCTCCATGTTTTATTGAGGGTCTTTGGCTGTTTGATGCATATTTTGTATACTTCATGTTATAGCCCTCTTGGTGGCCTCATTTTTGCATGAGATCTTTAGCATACTTGTATCTGTTTTTGGGGCTTGCTATAAACTGAAAACAGTCATATTTTTAGTCCCTCTTCAATGTTGTAGAAGTCCCATTTCCTGTTTGGGGCCAGAATTTGTGACTTGCTTCATTACCTCCCTTGCGGAGCCATTTTTGCATGCTAATTTAGTCCCACTTGTGCCCACTGTTTGGCCTCATTCGAAACTGTAAAAATGCTTTTCTCGGGGCTGCCTTGCTTCTTTCTTTTCATCTCATATTCAAATTATGCATGCTTTGTATAGCTGTAGGCCATTCCGTATGCCTAGTTTCGTGTTTCGGGAATGATTCCATGCATCGGGTGTCATTTCGCCTTGTTTCGGGGCTGTTTTGCATCTCATTTTGCCACTGATTTTTGCATGTTTGCATACCATATTCCATGTCTTGCCATGTCTTGTTAGAGTGGCATTTCAGTGCCTGAGGGTCGATCCTCGGTTTGCGTGCACGCGTGCACGCATTTCGAGTTGTCTTGTTTTCATCTGATGGCCTCCTATGTGAGTGTGACTGAGGTCCACTTGTGTTGGTGTAAGCCCATTATGCATTGTTTATGCCATTCCATTTCATAGCATTGTGTATGCTAGGTTGCATATTAGAGCATTGTGTATGCCACGTCGCATCGAGCATTGTGTATGCCATTTCCTAGCGTTGTGCATGTTAGGTTGTATCTTAGTTGCATTTCATGCATATCATGCATATTGCATCATGTTCGGGATAGGAGTTAGCCCGGGCACGGGAAACGAGGTACGTTCCGTACTTCGAGTGACGGAACGCGTCTCAATTCCCCAGTCACCGACACTCCGGATTATCCATGATGGAGTTAGGTTTTGTTGGTTTTGCATATGCATTCATTTCATATTGAGTTGTGCTATTCGATTCCTCGGCCATCATGCATCGATATGCGTGATTGGTGGCACGAGGATCGAGGCATGCATACATTTGTGAAATACATTGCTATGCCCTTCTCCTGCTCTCTATTGCAGTAAATCAGGAATCAGCAGTCTTCCGAGGCTTGGCGCGCTTTCCAAGAATAATTGCGAAACAGAGGCTAATTGGGGCATCCCAGTGGATTTCCGCACAAGGCAGCCCAAACATGCATCATTCATCGGAATCAAGGCAGTCCATGGCTTGCATGCCAGTTTTACAGTTTTCTTAGTTAATTTGTTAATTAATTAGGAATTTGTACATTATTTGGACTGTACTATTCTTTTATTCGGGACTGTATATTTATTCGGACCCTCTGTGCGAGGGCACAATTGTAATAAGTGTGCGTGTGTGTGATGTATGTCTTCCAACCCCACGTCTTTCTTCCCTTTTATTTATCCGCTTATGATGGTTAGATTAGGGCATATTTCAATTAGCATACAGTATGACAGCATGTTTGCATCATTCATCTGTTTTGCACGCACCGGGCTCGGCGCATCATACAAACTGCATTTGTATTTCAATTCCAAATTGAATACATGTTAGCTGTAGCATTCCATATGCCATGTTTAGAATAGCCGAGCCTGCTATAGTTGCATTTTTGCATGCGTTGCATTAGGCATTTCTGTATAATTAGGATCATGCATGATTTCTAATCAGTTTCTGTTTTGGCTCGGAGTACTCGGTAAGTTTTATGCTTTAGCATCCTTGCATGCGTGTGAGTGACTGCCATGAATAGCATGCTTACCATGAGGCTAACTGCTTATGTGATATACCTGCTTGGATGCCTGTGGGTGAAGGTTGGGTTATTTGGATTGGAACAATTCATCAAGTGTTTTAAGCCCACTCGAGGGTGGCAAAATTTGCATTTTAAGCCTACCTGCGGGTAGCAAACCATCTTTCAAAAACAAACATGAAATTTTTGTCCCAATTCAGGCGACCCGGTCTATACTTATATGCTGTGCGCATCACATAGTAACCTAGGCTAATAACCGGAATAAGAACACACAATGTTTTCAAAAATAGATATCATGGTTAGTAGAGGCCGGTCTTTGACCGGGCGAGCGGGGGTGCTCACGAAGTGACCTTCCCCAATCGTACCCAAGTTCCCAAGCCGAGGCAACTTTGGTGATGACGGACACGTGGCCTTCAGCACCGAGTCAGGATTTCCTAAATTTCCCATAAAAAAACATTTAGGTGGCGACTCTGTATCTGGCAAAGCAGTCCATGTTTGGCACTTCTTTTCAAAAAATCTGTTTTCAAAATCGATTTGCCGGATTTGGACTCTTTGGTTCAAGATTAAGAACCGTGACATTTGAGTCCTTGAACTGTAGTGACCCCAATACGAACGGAACGGGACTTAACCCTCCCGGGGCGTTCGGGGACGTCTACACCTACGAGTCATGAAAATGTCAGACTTTGACGTTATCCTAGGAATGGACTGGTTATCAACCCATAGAGCCACCATTGATTGCTATCGAAAGACAGTGACTGATTACTCTCAGGATGGAGCGCGATTCCAATTTAAGGGGGATATACAAGATTCTTTATCATTGACACTTCAAAAATCGAAGTGGCACGATCACTTGGCTGGATGGCTAGCCAACTTAGTTCTGGAAGATAAAGAGCGTATGGAACTAGGGCTACCTCATG
>JAPPVO010005961.1:0-32083 GCA_030407325.1 Camellia japonica | reverse complement strand
TAATGATGTGGCATCATGTGGACCCCACCACTGATGTGATAGTTTGATCTTTGTTTTGTTTTATGAAAAATGCTTTGGAACTCTAATTTTTGAGCTCTAAAGGTAACTCTAATGAGTTGGCAGTAGGCTCCATTCACAGTGATGTGATGTTTTGATCTTGATTTATTTTTATTTTATTTTTTTTGTTAATTGCTATGTCATTAGTGCTTTATTAGAGTACCAAAATTAGTGATATGAATCATTACTGTTGTTTTATTTTTTTTTTCTTTACATAACCACCTCATTAATAATGTTTTTAGGGCTACAAATTTAATGCTGTTCAAAGGCTTGTCAAGGCAAAAGAGGAGTGGGGGGGGGGGGTGTGGGTGGGTTGGTAAGGTTTGAAAATAGTCCAAAGTGAAATATAAACGCGGAAATTTCATTTTTGTATAAGTTTTTTAAGAAATTATGAAATAAAATTTTTAATTTTTTTTCTTCAAAATTTTATGTTGAATATAGATATTATTTGATATATTTTCTCAAATAGGTTTTAAAAAATAAAAAGTTAATAACAAAAATAAAATAAAATCACCTAGTTTGGTTCGGAGTTTGTATTTCGTTGCATTTCATGAATTTTTGAAAGATTTTCACACAAATTTCATATTTTTTTAAAGTAAATTTAAAAATTAAAAAAATCAAATATTAAAAAAAACAAATAAACAAAATACAAATTGTAACGACTTGGGTCAAAACCCGACCCTTATTCCCTTTCGTATAATAGAGGTTGTATTGAAAATATTTTTGTCGAAAATTTGACGTGACATGCAATTTTTCTAAGTGTGAAAATTGAGTTTTTCAAAACTTACGATTTTAAAAATAGTTTTTGGCCGTAATTATCTAAATTGATTTTATGAAAATTTTCTACGAAATATTAACCCCTTTACTTCAACGTCAAACTTATAAAATTTAGCTTGAAAATTATTTTTATACTAAAACTGGGGGAATCACTTTTTAATTTTAATTGAATTTTGATTTTTTTTTGTTTTTGTATTTTTCTTTGAATCCAAATGAGGGGTATTTCTTATTTACATTGTAAACTTAAATAAATGAAATATAAATGTAAAAGGCTATGAAAGTATTTACTTAAATGGTAACATATGGAAATAAGATTGGTGTACTGAGAATGCCTTAGGAGCTAAGTTGTATAGTTAGCTGTGTCCAAGGTGACCGCTCGGGCGGTCAAGTAGTCGCTCGAGCAGAGATACGAACCTTCCAGTATCTCCACTGCACACTTGCAAAACTTCTAAGAGATTGCATTCTCCGCTCGAGCGGTGAAATGTTCGCTCGAGCGGTCTGTTCGGATCAGCAAACTTAAAAGTCGTTTTATACCCATTTTTCTTTCACTTTTTCATCTTTTCTCTCTCTAACACCCATTTTTTAAATCATAGTCTCAAAAACACTTGATTCCTCTCATTTCCACTAAGAATCCACCTTAGATCTTTCAAGAGAGTTGATGAACAAGCCTTAATTAAGATTTCTACCAATTGATTCAAGATTTGTTGGAGCTTCAAGTTAGGTTTTCATCTTTTCATCATCACCTTTGAGGTATGAATACTTTTAACCTTGTATATCTATATTTTAATTTGATTATGTGGTAGTTTTCATAATATATGCATGGTATGAGATAAATGATTTGATTTAATGAGTATTTATGAAAAAGAGAGGTTTTGCCTCAATAATTTTTGTAATGTTTGAATATTCTTGAATAAAACAAACTTTGATTCCATGATTTTTGGGTTGATGAAGAATATGGGGAAAAACTCTAAATTTTATAGATTTTGGTGTTTAAGAGATAATTGGAAATAAATTGATGTTGTGTGGATATGTTGAGATATTTTGTGATGAGGTAAATTTAGGAGTTTGTTAAATAGATATGTTGTGTGATGTGTTTGGTACCTACGCGGGGAAATTGAGGTGCTCACTTGCTCGGTCGTATGAGGACGACAAATGTGGGAATATTTTGAGGTGTCCACATGCCCGGTTGTGTGAGGATGACAAATGTGAAAGAGTTGAGGTGCCCACTGGCCATCTATGTTGTTAGACTTATTTATTTTGATGATTTATTTAATTATGTTTTAATTTATTTGAAAGAGAAAAATAGAATTCAAAATTTATTTTGATGATTTATTTAATTTTAATTTATTTGAAAAAGAAAAATAGAATCCAAAATTTCTTTTGATGATTTATTTTATTATGTTTTAATAGAATCCAAAATTTATTTTGATGACTTACTTAAATTATGTTTTAATTTATTTTAAAGAGAAAAATAGAATCAAAATTTATTTTGTCCATTATTTCTCACCTAAACTTTTATCCTAAATATTGTTTGAATGTATTTAATATTTGCTTAAATCAGGAGTTCATTTCAACCCAAAAATAATGCCCAAACCAAAGGTTCAAACAGCCTAAAACAAAGGTTCAAACAGCTCAGCACAGCAGCAGGCCAAAAGGTTCAAGTGGAAGATATTCAAGTCTCGTTTGGGAAGCGACCGGTTTAGCCAAAAAGTTATTAAAAAAACCAAAAAGCCAGCAACCCATACCAAAAAGTAAAAGATTCTATTTTCTCTCTACTTTTTGTACATCTTTTCGTAAAAAGCCAAAAAGTCATCCCAAACATACTAATTTTTTTACATTGCATTTTAGCCAAAAAGCCAAAAAGTTACTAAAAAAGCATGTTCCCAAACGAGGCCTCAAATTAGTAATGATGGAGTGGAAGATATTCAAATTAGTAATGATGGAGTAGAAGATATTCAAATTAGTAATGATGGAGTACAACGGCTATAAACGGCTATAAGTTTCATTATATATACCAAAGCCTCTAATGTAAACAAGTTAAAAAAAAAAAAAAAAAACAAGAAAATATTCTTTGATCTATAATTACTCACATCTATTCTCTGAGAAATGTTCTTCAATTTTTGTTTACATCCTCTTTCAGAAATTATATACTGAGACGTATAGCTTTAAGCCCATCTTTCCTGTATGAGGTTTATAGAAAAACTAGAGTTTCATTTTTATATCTATCTTTGAGAGATAATTCTTGTAACTTTCTGTGAAAGCAAAAACACATTCTTTTTGACCTTGTAAGAGTGTAGTACACTCAGTGTTTTTGACTTAGAAAGTTTGTGTAAAATCTGTGGAGGATTGCTCCATCTGTGAAAAGGTTGCTAGCACTTTGTGAAGCTAGAGTATAGTGGAAAATCTCAAGTGAAGCTTGGACGTAGGCCGAGTTAAAGCCGAACCACTATAAATTTGTTTGCTTCTCTCTCCCTTATCTCTTTATTTTATTTAAATTGCCATAGCTATATTTCATATTTTCACAGTGCTAAAATCATTAACTGACATAGTTGTTAGAACACTTGTTTTACTTATTTTTATTTCATTAACTATATTTATCTATTGTGCTAGTCATAATTTTTTATTAGGGTATTATTATTTTTATTTGTAAAAACGTAATTCACCCCCCTCTTAGGTTGTCTTTTGGATAACATGTGTGATGATGAAAAAATGTGAAATTGGACAATAAATGGGGAATTGGTTAATAAATGTGAAAAGATTTTATATTCTTATATATTTAAATCTATATATATATATATATACTCATGTGGTTTTGTTTTGAAAAAAACAAAATCTTGGAGCAATAGATTTTGGGTAACACATGATTATATCGAATGTTTATATACCTTGTTAAATGTATTCTCTATTGGGTATTAGCTCATTCATATTATAACAAACATTTTCAGGTTGTGATGATGTGCCTCTATTCAGTTAGGAATTGGTAAAGATCATGATGAAGCTCAGAAGCTTATGTTTAGATGTTTTATGTGATTACAACCACTGGACTTGAGTGTTTGGGATAAAAATTTATAACAACCCCCATTTTGGCTTAGTGATATTTATGAGAATTTACATAATTTTGGTTTGTTAAGCTTACATTTGTAAATTTTGATATTTTGCCAAGTATAAGACCCATGTTTTGTTCCATGCTTGTGTACTGAACCTAGGCTATCTACTTTTGCTACCTTACACATAGGTCACACCTTTGAACCTCTTACACTTAAGCCATTGCGCGATAATGCCTAATGCCATCTTGGAACCATCTTGGCTGACCTCCATCTACGCCTTCGCACCTTAGCCGAGGTATGCATCACCTAGGCATTCGAGATCTTTGATCCTTGAGCCTTCTCGCCAAGTTATGCACCTTAGCCAACACCTAACAACCCTTGTTCCATGTCTGGTAGAACCTAAGCCGAGGTGTGTCACACCTAGGCCAAGTGTTACCAATCCTAGCCGAGGTCAGGGAGACCTTACTTGTTCGAAGCCTACGTTTTGATCCAAGATCCTTTCCCTGTCAGAATACTTATGCCACCTTGTTGTATACACTTCAACCTACTCTTGTCCTTTTATTCAGGCACTTTTTTGAGGAGATTGAACCAGATGATGCCACGTGTCCCAATAGTGGGTATTAGTCAGTTAGTAGTTGAGAAACCCATATCATTTGCCATATCTTTGCCTAAGAAGTGGAGAAGCTCTGGGAAGAAGAAGAGGAAGTTCTTGGAGGAAGTTAGACTTTCCAATCTTGATTTTCATACCTTGAATCATTTGATTTGTGTTTTGAGGTTAGATTCTTGATCTACTTTTCTTGTTCCTTTTGTTAATCTGATTACATTGCATGATCTACCATGATTCATGAGTCACGTATTGATTTAAAGTTTTGTTTTAGAAAGAAAAGTGATATTCTTGTATTCTTGAAGAATAACCATGTAAAATATCGGATATCATTCATTCAAATCTTTATTACTTATATCATTCACTGAGTTTTTAACTCACCTATCTCCCTTATATATATGTGGGTGATGAATAAGAAGGCGATGTCATCTAAGTTTTGTGGAAGGTGTGTTTGATTTCATGTTTTGTATTCATCTTGAAAATCATGCTTCTTAGCTTTGTAGATCATTTACTTTTGTACGTTTTGGCTTGAGAAGTTTTTTGATCAAGATGTAATAGTGAGCTTTAATTTATTTTTGTATCCAAGTTATAAAACTATGTTAATATGTATGTTGTTTATTTAATTTATGCACAACTCGTATGGACTAGTTCGATTTAAATTTATTATTTCCGCACATATATGCCCCATATGTATACTCTGTATGTGTAAATCTTTATAAGTTGGCCTTCGGTAAACTAAGATAACTGGCCATCACATTATCATTCTATTAGGGAGGGAATGGGGTCGGAACAAAATTCCACTTATGTGTGTAATCAAGGCCCTAGCCTTGAAAGGTGTAAGCCCTCTTTGGGCATTTTGTTGTATCTCTTTAATTTTTTGAACTATAATGTATTATTATTATGATCGCTAGTGTTGTAAATTGAAATGCACATTTATGAGAAGGATAACATCGGACTTATGAAATGGTTGTACTTTAATTAATTTTCTATAACCTTTCTTTATGCTTTGAACTTAGAGATTAATAAAGGATGTGTAATTATAACATGTGATTAAGTGTCAGGGCGTTATGCAAATTGAAGCCTAGAAATTTGTTTTTGAAAATTCCAAACCAAAAACAAAGTGAATGGATACTGACCTCACTTAAGAGTCGAAGAAAATACAATAAACCTCACAATTTTAGCATAATTACACTGAGCTCTCTCTTAAAGTTTTATTTCATATAATACTTGACTCCCTTTTTATTAGAAACTTGTTAGTTAGAATGAAAAAAATGAAGTTAATATTTCTTTTATATTGAAATATATATTTTATCTTATATATATATATATATTTATTTATCTTTATATCATGTATTAATTTTAGTCATTTCAATCTTATTAAATGAATATCAATATAATTATGTCAAAATTATAACATGTATTGTATTTTTTTCTAAATTTTAAAAAGAAATCAATGTAATTTATTCAAAATTTTAAACTGTGAAACAAAAAATGTAATCGTCAACACATCATTCAACTTGTTTATACACATTTCATTATTATGTCCCCTCCCAAAAAAAATTCTTTACTCATTCAATTCCATATGTCACCGCTTCATCAAAATATTCTTCGCCCCCTCCCCAAACCCGAGATTTTGTATTATACCATTATATAATTTTAATTTACAATTTCTTAGACAAAATTTTGTAAATAAATTTAAAAATAATTAATTAGCTAAAAGCTCCGGAGGTATTTTGTTTTTTATTTTATTATTATCAGTTTTTAATTTATAAAACTATTCCAAATATGCCCAATATTCTATACTTTTAAAATAGTGATAGAAAATTTTGGTTATAATATATACTATTATAATCTTAATTTTCGTTATATTTTCAATTAAGATCTTTATTCATATAAAATTTCAATATAATATATTTTATATGGATGAATTCCATCAATCAATCTAACTCTTTCTAAATTCTCATCATTTAATCTAACTCTTTTCTTCCTAATCCAAATATCTATCATATTACAATTATTTATTTTCATTAAAAAATTAACGTTTAATTTTTAATGCTACAAATAGGTTACCATCCTACAAACATATCTATCATATTACAATTATTTATTTTCATTTAAAAAAATTAAAGTTTTAATTTTTAATTCTACAAATAGGTTACCATTCCACACCCACAGCACACTGATACCAACAATATACTTTCTATTTAATTTTTTAAATAATTTTTTATATATTTTAGTTTCTACATATTGCAAAACATATAAATAATTAAATAATTAAAATCCATATTTAACTTTAAGTTACTAATTATTGGGTTTAATTTAATCATTATTTCAAAGACAAATTACACCCACCTCCCTTGAAATTTGGAAAAAATATAATTAGTCTTACACTTTTAACATAATTATACCGACGTTCCTTAAAATTTTAATTTATATAAGTGATGTTATTTTTTATCAATAATTATAGCGATCTTGGTTCTTCCTCCTTTGATTGTTGTATCCGGACTTAGGTTCCGTGGAATTAGTTGTTGTATATGTCTTATTGTCATCCTTTAATTTCACATATTTGAGTTTTAGGATGTGTTGGGCGTGTTTCGAACAGGTTGGTTGAGCCTTGGTTCCATTTCTTGTTGCCCAGTTTTTTGGTGGTCCGCTCGAGCGGATCCCTTCGCGCTCGAGCGGAGTTTGCATACTTCCAGCATTTTGTGCCTCTGTAAAAGTACTGCATGTTTGTTTTTCACTCTCGAGCGGGTGTTCAATGTCTGTAAAAATACTGGGGAGGGTAATCTACGCTCGAGCGGGTTTTCCTTTGTGCTCGAGCGGGTGTGTTTTGCAGTTGTGTCTTGGCGCTCGAGCGTGTATTCTTGCGCTCGAGCGGGTCCAGTTTTTGTGCTTGACGCTCGAGCATCCTATTCTCCGCTCGAGTGGACTAGTCGTATATCAGATGGTAGCTGGGTGATTTTAAATTACTTTTCACACTTTCTTTCTCTTTCTTACTTTTCAAAACCTCCATTGGAGAGCACCTCACTCTAAAACTCCAACTTCTCTCTAGGGTTTAATCTAGTAGAGTGATCTTCTAACTTTGGGCCTTTGTAAAAAGGGTGGAGCTTGTGGAGGGTTACATTTTGATCCGAAAATATTGGGGTTTGGAGCACTTTCAAATTTCTTCATCTTCCCCTTTGAGCTCCGAATTTGAGGTAGGAATAACTACTCATTTTTATGGTCTTTGATATAAACTATTGGTTATTTTGATGTAATGTTGAAGTTGGGTAATTTTTGGTGTTAGGGTTTCAAAATGAATAAAGAGGGGTTTGGTTATTTTGACTCAAATATGTGTATCTTAGGTCTTAAAATGATGGAATCGATGTTGTTGATGATATATGAGACCTTTGGGTCATTGCAGAGAAAAAGGGGGAGAAACCCTAAATTGTTGTATGAATTAATCTATATAATTAATTCGGGAATGTTATGGAAATATGGAATTGAGTTGGAAATAATGAAATTGGCTCATTATAAGAGGGAATGGTGGAGTTGGATTTACTAATCGCTCACCTTTAAAATTGTTGTCAAATTATCTGTTGCTGCATTTATTATCTGTTTAGAAATAAATTGCTTTGGGCTATCGGTGGAGGATAGTCTTGAATGTTGTAGACCTTGCATGATGATTAGGTGAATTAAAACTAATCAATTGAATATGTCATTGAATGTGACGGTTGAAATAATACATTAAATTTATGTATTGATTGATTATGTATATGATATGTGTTTATATACATTGTGTTGTGTGGGAGGAGATAGGGGATGTATTCCACGGTTTAGGAGGAGATAAGGGATGGACTCCTAAACCGGATATTGTTTGGGAGGACATAGAGGATGGACTCCATTAATACAACAAATATGTGTATCTATTGAAGTATTGATACAATGAATATGTGTATCTATTGTGAAGTATGGAAGTGTTTTATGTGATATTGATACCGCAAATATGTGTATCTATTGTGAATTATGGAAGTATTGTTGATATGAGCTGTGGTCTCATGTGAATTGTTTGGCTAGGTTCTGAGCCATATTTATGAATTGAAAATCGGTTAAGTAAAGGAAAGAGGAATGAAACATGGACATATTTGTCATGTAACTGAAATGGGTTATGAATTGATTTATGTGGGTTAAACATTTATCGAATGCTCATGGTTTAGTTAATGCTCATATTATGTTTAGCATATCTCTATTGGGCGTTGGCTCACCCTATATGGGACATCACTTTCAGGTTCAGGTATTATGCCACCTCCGAGGTCTTAGCTTGGATGGTTGTGGGAGTGAAGACTCTCTTGTTTATTTTTGTGATTATCTTGTGTATTACATGTAAATCAAGCCAAGGGCTTATTTTGTATTTTGAGTTAGTACTCTCTTTTTGTAACCAAGTGTTGGCTTAGAAAGTTGTAAGCCCGTGGGGCATTTACTTTTGATGTCAACATGTAATACTTTTGTAATGAATACTGTAATGAAATAGAATTATGCTTTATTCTCTTATGTCTAAGCATGTCAAGACTGTATGATTTATGGGTTTATTTTGAGGGCGTTACAACTTGGTATCAGAGCTTATCGAGTTCGAATACTTTGGGTACGCGGGAAGTGGTTAGTACCACAGTGGGTTCGTCTCGCTTGTTAGAGACTTAGATGAAGTGTTATATGCTTATGTGATAACATGTTTACGTGACGACTTGGGTATGGGATTTAGTTTCTAGGATGTTGATTGGATCCTTGGGTTTCTGTGAGTCTTGTTGGAAAAGCACTTGATCAATGCTGTTTCTAACTAGAACTCTAGTAACGCCATGGGACTATCATTATCCGGAAATGAAATTCGTAAGTGCTTATGTGATTGTATGCTTACGTGAAATGAATTACTGTTGTCCAATGCATTAGGACGCGAGTGTTATAGCTTCGACACATTTGTGAATATGCTAATGTTCTTCGCTACCTTTATTAGGATGTCAGGACGAGGACGTGGTAGTAGACGAGGTAGGCCTAGGAGGCAGGAGATGCCTATACCGGATGAGATTCCGGAGCAGCAGGAGGGTGTTGGTCAGGCCAATATGGCCGAGCCAGTAGGTCAGTAGGCCATGGGCGCCTTAGCCCGCGAGATGGCAGAAGCTTTGAGGGAACCCTTGGGTATTCTCAAAGCTGAGAATCAGGTCCAGGCCCATGTTTCTGAGACAGGGCCTTCCTTTCTGAAGAGGGAGTTCTTTCGGTTTAACCCGGATGAGTTTGTGGGCGATCCAAAAGAGCCACCTAAGGCGGATGAATGGCTCGAACAGATGACGAAGACGTTTGAGATTCTTGGCATCGAAGACGGGGCTTTGAAGGTGACCTTGGCATCTTTCCAGCTTAAGGAGGATGCGGGTCAGTGGTGGAAGTTCATGAGGGGTCGTGTAGGGGGGACTTGGGAGGCTTTTGTAGATGCTTTCCAGGAGAAGTTCCTGTCTCCAGCTGTCAAGGAGAAGTTGAGGGATCAGTTCTGCCAGCTTAAACAGCTGAGTTCTTCAGTGGCCGAGTTTGAGGCCACATTTACTAGTTTGTCCAGGTTTGCACCTGAGCTTGTGACGTCTGAGGAACGCCGTTGTATTGAGTTCGAGAGGAAGTTGAGGCACAGGCTCAAGATGAGAGTTGGGGGGTCTATAACTCGAGAGTATGGGCGTCTTGTAGATGCTGCAGCCCATATGGAGATTATGATGCAGGAGGAGGAGGAGAGGCAGAGAGGCTCCAAGAGGAGTCAGGATGGTCAGGGGGATGGTAGGAGGCAGAGGGGTTCTAACCCTCAGCAGTCCGAGGTTGCTTTTGCTAGATCGACCTTTCCAGTGCCGAGTGCAGGTTCTGGAAGAGGCAGTCAGGGAGACGTTACTTGTTACAAGTGTGATCAGCTGGGCCACAAGTCTCCGGCTTGCCCGTAGAGGGGAGGAGGTCAGAGAGCAGCTTCATCTTCGGCTCGACCTCAGAGCCAGAGTTAGGGCAGAAGCCAGCCACTCTCTTATTACCAGTGTGGTCAGGTGGGGCACCTGAAGAGGTATTGCCCGCAGTTGAGTGGCACATCTGGGTCGAGGTAGAGTTTTCAGCCAGCTCAGTCAGTTCAGGCCTCAAGGGCCAATCAGGGGGCTTTATCGTCCCAGTGTGTGCAGCAGTCTTTTGCTCCTAGAGGTGAGCAGGTAGATCAAGGGTCTACAGGGCGTGTGTATGCTGTTACCGCGCAAGATTTAGTACCGGCTTCATCTGTTGTGAGAGGTAACTTTTTGTTTTGCAACTCGGTTGCTAATGTGTTGATTGATACGGGTGCATCCCATTTCTTTATATCTGCTGCATTTGCATCTGTTTTGGGATTGGAGTTGGCGCAGTTAGCATCTTCTATTTGTGTTGTATCACCTGTTGGGGGTGAGTTAATTTTAAAACAAGGGTGTCGGGGCTGTGATATAGAGGTCGCCGACCGCCGACTTTCATTTTCTTTCGTAGTGATGGCTATGTCGAGTTTTGATGTGATTTTGGGTATGGACTGGCTATTGTCATACCGGGCTGTTATTGATTGTTACCGCCAGAGGGTCACAGTATGTACCTTGAGCGGGGATTGTTTCCATTTCTTGGGGGATTGGGTTGGTAGTGTGTTGCCACCGGTGTATGATCCGCGAGGGCGGAGTGAGCTTAGTAGTCTTCTCGCTAGCTTTATGAATAGTGAGTGTGATAAGACCCAGACTGTGTTGCCAAGAGTGGTTTGTGAGTACTCGGACGTCTTTCCTGAGGATCTTGTGAGTTTGCCACCACATCGAGAGATCGAGTTTTCTATTGATTTAGTGCCCAGCACGGCGCCGATTTCCATGGCACCTTATCGTTTTGCCCCAGTCGAGTTGAGTGAGTTGAAGATTCAGCTCCAGAAATTGCTAGATAAGGGCTTTATTCGCCCTAGTACTTTGTCGTGGGGAGCACCGGCCCTCTTTGCTAAAAAGAAAGATAGTGCCTTGAGACTTTGTAACGATTACCGGAAATTGAATCGAGCTACGGTTAAGAATAAGTACCCTATGCCCCGTATTGATGATCTGTTTGACCAGTTGAAGGGGTCCCGTTGTTTCTCTAAGATAGACTTGAGATCGGGTTACTACCAGTTGAGGGTCAGGGAGGAGGATATCCCGAAGACGACATTCCGTACGCGGTATGGCCACTATGAGTTTCTGGTGATGCCTTTCAGGCTCACCAATGCACCAGCAGTGTTTATGGACTTGATGAACCGGATCTTCCGGGAATTCTTAGATCGTTTTGTAGTCGTTTATGTAGACGACATCTTGATTTATTCACCGTCTGAGGAGGAGCACGAGATACACTTGAGAGTGGTGCTTGAGTTGCTTAGAGCCCATAGGCTGTATGCCAAGTTTGGGAAGTATGAGTTCTGGCTAAGAGAGGTTAAATTCTTAAGCCATGTGATTTCCAGGGAAGGGGTGTCTGTTGATACATCCAAGATTGAGGCAGTGCAAGATTGGGCACAGCCTAAGAGTGTTTTTGAGATCCGTAATTTTCTGGGATTAGCGGGTATTACCGTCGGTTTGTGAAGGAATTCTCCAAGCTAGCTTCGCCGTTGACTAGATTGACGCAAAAAGGGGTCACGTTTGTATGGAGTGAGACTTGTGAAAAGTCGTTCCAAGAGTTGAAAGTTAGATTGACCACCGCTCCGGTTTTGATTATCCCAGAGAGAGGTTTGGGTTATGTCGTTTATTGTGATGCCTCACGAGAGGGTTTGGGTTGTGTGTTGATGCAAGAGGGGAAAGTGGTTGCCTATGGCTCACGTCAGTTGAAGATACACGAGAGGAATTACCCTACACATGACCTAGAGTTAGCAGCAGTAATTTTTGCCTTGAAGATTTGGAGGCACTACCTTTATGGTGAGAGATTCGAGGTATTCTCTGATCATAAGAGTTTAAAGTACCTGTTTACACAGAGAGACTTGAATTTGAGGCAGAGGAGGTGGATGGAGTTCATCGAGGACTACGATTTCAAGTTGCACTATCACCCGGGAAAGGCCAATGTTGTGGCCGATGCCCTTAGTAGGAAGTCCATTAGTGACGTAGCTTGTATAGCCATCTGGGAGTGGGAGATGCTGGGTGCACTTGGCGAGTTTGATTTGCTCCTAGGCGAATCCGTTGAGGCTGCGGCCTTGTTTTCTGTTGTTGCGCAGCCTACAGTTGTGACTCGAGTGTTAGAGGCACAGGGAGGTGACCTTGAAGTAGAATCTCTCCGAGAGAAGATCTCCAGTGGGAAGGTTGATAAGGGTTTGGCTGTGTATCCCGACCTGAGTGTGAGATACCGGGACCATTTGTTTGTGCCGGAGTCTTGCCGAGAGGAGGTACTCCGAGAGTTTCATCATTCACGCCTTGCGGTGCATCCGAGAGGCACCAAGATGTATCGTGATTTGGGTCGCCAGTTTTGGTGGCGGGGTATGAAGAAGGATGTAGTAGTTTTCGTGTCTAAGTGCCTTACTTGTCAGCAAGTGAAGGCCGAGCATCAGAGGCCAGCGGGTTTGTTACAACCCTTGCCTATTGCCGAGTGGAAGTGGGAGCATGTCACTATGGACTTCGTTGTAGGTCTTCCGAGGACTCAGCGGGGTAGTGATGCTAATTGGGTGGTTGTAGACCAGTTGACTAAGTCGGCGCACTTTATCCCTATGCGCGTGAGAGATTCGGTAGATCACCTTGCCGATTTATATATTCGGGACATAGTAAGGTTGCACGGGGTCCCAGTGTCGATCGTCTCAAATAGAGATCCTCGTTTTACTGCTAGGTTGTGGCAAAGTTTGCAAAGTGCCTTGGGCACTAGATTGACCTTTAGCACGGCTTATCATCCTCAAACTGGCGGGCAGTCCGAGCGTACTATTCAGATCCTTGAGGATATGCTTCGAGGTTGTGTCCTTGACTTTAGTGGGTCGTGGGAGAGGCACTTGCCCTTAGTGGAGTTTGCCTACAACAACAGTTTTCAGTCGAGTATCGGTATGGCACCGTTTGAGACCGTGTAGGTCTCCAGTTTGTTGGGCCGAGGTGGGTGATGCACCTTTGTTGGGCCCGGAGTTGGTGAGAGAAACGACGGAGAAGGTTGAGCTTATCCGTAGGAGGCTTGTGACAGCCCAGAGTCACCAAAAGAGTTATGCCGACCGTAGGAGGAGGCCTTTGGCATTTGAGACGGGTGATCATGTTTTTCTGAAAATATCACGTAGGCGGGGTTTGATGAGGTTTGGAAGAGTGGGAAGTTGTCCCCTCGGTTTATTGGTCCCTTTGAGATCCTTGAGAGGATTGGAAAGGTTGCGTACCGTCTAGCTTTACCGCCACAGTTGTCTGGGGTACATGACGTGTTTCATGTTAGTATGCTTCGGAAGTACGAGCCGGATCCATCGCATGTATTGGATTGGACCGACTTAGAGGTTGACGAGGATGCTTCGTATGAGGAGAGACCGGTTCGGGTCTTGGATAGGCGGGATCAAGTCTTACGAGGCAAGACTATCCCCTTGGTAAAGGTTTTATGGAAACATCACGGAGTGGAGGAAGCCACTTGGGAACGTGAGTTGGAGGTCCGCGAGAAATATCCGGACTTGCTTGTTGATGCAAGATCATGTATTGGGAATTTTGTAATATTGATAAACTTTAAGAGCATTAGATATGTCTTAAGTTGTGAAACATTGTAAATGTTTTGGTTTATGGAAGTATTGTGAAACTTGCCTTGAAATGGAAGTTTATTTTAACATTGTATATGTTAATGATGTTTTAGAAATGCAAATATATCGTTGGCATTGATTATATAATTAAGTTGTGGAAAATGTGTTGAAATTGGTAAATTTCAAAGGAAATCATGCTAGTGATGCATATTGAGTTGTATGTTGTAAATTGCCTCTTGAATAAAGATGAGATGACCTGTAATGGGTCAGGTTATGGAATGTTGGTTGGTAATGTCATTGAGAATTGAGGAAAACTTGTTTTTGAAAACTTGTACTTAATTTCGGGGACAAAATTCCTTAAGGGGGGAGGTTATAGCGATCCTGGTTCTTCCTCATTTGATTGTTGTATTCGGACTTAGGTTCCGTGGAATTGGTTGTTGTATATGTCTTATTGTCATCCTTTAATTTCACATATTTGAGTTTTAGGATGTGTTGGGCGTGTTTCGAACAGGTCGGTTGAGCTTTGGTTCCATTTCTTGTTGCCCAGTTTTTTGGTGGTCCGCTCGAGTGGATCCCTTCGCGCTCGAGCGGAGTTTGCATACTTCCAGCATTTTGTGCCTCTGCAAAAGTACTGCAGGTTTGTTTTTCACACTCGAGCGGGTGTTCAATGTCTGTAAAAATACTGGGGGAGGGTAATCTACGCTCGAGCGGGTTTCCCTTTGTGCTCGAGCGGGTGTGTTTTGCAGTTGTGTCTTGGCGCTCGAGCGTGTATTCTTGCGCTCGAGCGGGTCCAATTTTTGTGCTTGACGTTCAAGCGTCCTATTCTCCGCTCGAGCGGACTAGTCGTATATCAGATGGCAGCTGGGTGATTTTAAATCACTTTTCACACTTTCTTTCTCTCTCTTACTTTTCAAAACCTCCATTGGAGAGCACCTCACTCTAAAACTCCAACTTCTCTCTAGGGTTTGATCTAGTAGGAGTGATCTTCTAACCTTGGGCCTTTGTAAAAAGGGTGGAGCTTGTGGAGGGTTACATTTTGATCCGAAAATATTGGGGTTTGAAGCACTTTCAAATTTCTTCATCTTCCCCTTTGAGCTCCGAATTTGAGGTAGGGATAACTACTCATTTTTATGGTCTTTGATATAAACTATTGGTTATTTTGATGTAATGTTGAAGTTGGGTAATTTTTGGTGTTAGGGTTTCAAAATGAATAAAGAGGGGTTTGGTTATTTTGACTCAAATATGTGTATCTTAGGTCTTAAAATGATGGAATCGATGTTGTTGATGATATATGGGACCTTTGGGTCATTGCAGAGAAAAAGGGGGAGAAGCCCTAAATTGTTGTATGAATTAATCTATATAATTAATTCGGGAATGTTATGGAAATATGGAATTGAGTTGGAAATAATGAAATTGGCTCATTATAAGAGGGAATGGTGGAGTTGGATTTACTAATCGCTCACCTTTAAAATTGTTGTCAAATTATCTATTGATGCATTTATTATCTATTTAGAAATAAATTGCTTTGGGCTATCGGTGGAGGATAGTCTTGAATGTTGTAGACCTTGTATGATGATTAGGTGAATTAAAACTAATCAATTGAATATGTCATTGACTATGACGGTTGGAATAATACATTAAATTTGTGTATTGATTGATTATGTATATGATATGTGTTTATATACATTGTGTTGTGTGAGAGGAGATAGGGGATGTACTCCACGGTTTAGGAGGAGATAGGGGATGGACTCCTAAACCGGATATTGTTTGGGAGGAGATAGGGGATGGACTCTATTGATACAGCAAATATGTGTATCTATTGAAGTATTGATACAACGAATATGTGTATCTATTGTGAAGTATGGAAGTGTTTTATGTGATATTGATACAGCAAATATGTGTATCTATTGTGAATTATGGAAGTATTGTTGATATGAGCTGTGGTCTCATGTGAATTGTTTGGCCAGGTTCTGAGCCATATTTATGAATTGAAAATCAGTTAAGTAAATGAAAGAGGAATGAAACATGGACATATTTGGCATGTAACTGAAATGGGTTATAAATTTATTTATGTGGGTTAAACATTTATCGAATGCTCATGTTTTAGTTAATGCTCATATTATGTTTAGCATATCTCTACTGGGCATTGGCTCACCCTATATGGGACATCACTTTCAGGTTCAGGTATTATGCTGCCTCCGAGGTCTTAGCTTGGATGGGTGTGGGAGTTGAAGACTCTCTTGTTTATTTTTGTGATTATCTTGTGTATTACATGTAAATCAAGCCAAGGGCTTATTTTGTATTTTGAGTTAGTACCCTCTTTTTGTAACCAAGTGTTGGCTTGGAAAGTTGTAAGCCCGTGGGGCATTTACTTTTGATGTCAACATGTAATACTTTTGTAATGAATACTCTAATGAAATGGAATTATGCTTTATTCTCTTATGTCTAAGCATGTCAAGATTGTATGATTTATGGGTTTATTTTGAGGGCGTTACAATAATTCATTAGTTATATGAAAGAAAAAATAATGTTGTCATGTGTTATCTACAAAAATATATATTTATGATTTTTATTTCAATATTTATTCAATATCTGCATTAATTTCAGTCGATTTAGTCTTACAAAAAAGAAGTTAATGTAATTGTATAAAAAATGTGAAATTAATTCTAATTTTTCTAAACCTCAAGGGGGGTGAGTAAATTTACCTTTATTTCAATTATCAAACCGGCTGTTTATTTTATTATGTTACTAACGATTGGCATACATGATGCATGACAATTCAAATAAGTAAAAATAAAATAAACTATTCACTATATATTGTGTGCCACTTAAATAGTAAGAATCCTCTATATCAAACTTTAAGTTTTAGGTTCAAGTCTCACTCTCTTCTCTATCTAAATGTTTGTTTTGAACAGAGAAATGGACACTTGATATAAGGAGTGAGAAGACTTCAAGACAATCAAAGTTGTTCACTTCATATAGTAGAATTTATAAAACTACTTAAGTTAGAGAAACTTCAACCATACTCTTTATTTTTTACTAACTAAAATATAAAAAAGGTATGTTTTTTATTTTACCTAATTCTTTTTTTATCTATATACTCCAGCGTTACTTTTTATTTTACTTATTTATAGATACAGATGGTTTAAGGAGCCTCACAAGGTTCTTCAAATGCAGCTAGCCTTGAATTTTTTATTTTTTTATTTTTTATTTTTTTTATTTTTGTTGTTGTTGTTGTTGTTGTTGTTGTTAATGTAGTTATTGTAATAGCTAGCTATAGACGCCCCAATTTTTATCAATCTTAAGACTTAGGCATTCTCTTTTGAGTTCCCAGTGATGAAGACAAGATGTTCTAATCTTGCAAGTGCTATAGCAATAAGCCTAATGATCAAGCTTTAAATCATCTGAATGCTTGTTTTGGATAAAATGATTTTCGACCAAAATGAGAACCTCTTTCAAAATGAGTTTAGTGGTGCATTCCAGACATTACCGCAATGTTATGAGGCTCATATTTTCAAAATCAAAGCATTGTATTCTTCCAAACAAGTTGAGCAAAGGACATAATATGAATGAATGGAATGGATGAAATCCTCTGAAATACATGTTTCTCCTTTTAATTCAAGTTAACCTTCTCTTGTTAATCTGATGATGTGCTTTCTGATTGGCTGGACATCATGGCTAGCCAAAAAGGTACTCGGCCGAGTACCAAATGGGACGGCCAACTGAATGTTTCGGGTACAGAGTATTTTTGAAATTTCAGCTTGTCCAGCACACTTTCCACAAATATCTCAGATATTTACACCATGGGCTCTATAAATAGAGCTCGGTAACTCATTTCAAGGGATTGAAACTTTTTTCCATAGCATATAAGAGCCTCTTGACTCCTCTCTCTCTTGACCTCACCTCTTACTTACCACACATTGGCTTTGAACACAAGCTCCATTGAAGCTTGATCTTAAGCTTCTTGCTAAGACCCTTGGACATTAAACAATACATCTAGAGTGACTTGAGGGAATAAAAAGGGGGTGTGTGAATCAAGAGAACTCATCCTCTTTAAGAGGTGATATTCTCACACTTTTAATCATCTTTCTCTCTTTTTAAGCGACATATATAATTGGTATGATATAATTTTTAACATTTTAATGTCAGAAATATTAATTTAAACTTCAGTCTATATGTGAATTTATAACTTATTACTATATAATTGACTAACTTCAACAATTATTTAAAAAAAATTTCTGAAATCTCCACTCTTTTACAGGCCTAGTCAGAGATTACTTTCAAATTTACAGTCTTGTTTTGGGAGGATTTTTCTATGATTGGTTTTCATATATTGTATCTAAATAAATTTAAACCATTAGATCTAAAGGTAAAATAAATCTAACTATTGATTGATAATAATCAAAACCAGGTTAAGAAATCTAGATAGTTTCGTAAAAAACAAGATAATTTTCAATGGTTTTGAAACCAAAAAGTGGTTTTCAACTTACTTCAATAACTAAGTACGCTTACTATTTAATATGATTATATTTACTATTTTTAATAATTATACTTACTATTCAATTATTAATAAATACACTTAACTTGTTATTTAGATAACAGGTAAACTTAAAAAATTAAGTTATAATAAATTTTCAAAACCTCTAAAATAAATATAAAATTTATAAAATAGAATTTAAGAAAAAAATATACAAAATAAATGTGAATTTTATACATTTTATTATAATTATTACATTTTATGAAATATGATTTATTTATTTATTTATTTATCTACTTAATAGCAATAAATGAGACCTAGTTTTACCACACTTGAAAATAATAAATGCAATTAATGAAGAAATATAATTAAATTTAAAATTTATTTGAGGATTCCATGAACAAAATTTTATGTTTATTTTAAAAAAAATTTCAATATTTGAAGATTTGAAGATAAGATTGTTGTTGATTTGGAACTCTTTAGGTAAGAAATGTCTCTATAGTCTCTATCTCTTTTTTGAACTTTAACTTTCCATGATATTTTGAAGTTATAAATTTTAATGTTTTGTTTGAACAACATTTCACCTAATTAAAAGAAAAATTATGAGATTTAAGTGGTAAGAAAAAAAAAATCAAGTTTGATGAAACAGTAAATGCAGTCTGTAACAAGCCCGCCCGGGAGGATGAATCCCGTTCTGTTCGCCTGTGGGTCTACTACAGTTCAGGACTTAATTTGTCACGGTTCTTAATCTGAACCAAAGAGTCCAAATCTGGCAAATCGTTTTGAGAAAACAGATTTTTAGAAAAGAAGTGCCAAACATGGACTGCTTTGCCAGATACAGAGTCGCCACCTAAATATTTTTTATGGGGGAATTTAGGAAACCCTGACTCGGTGCCAAAGGCCACGTGTCCGTCATCACCAAAGTTGCCTCGGCTCGGGAACTTGGGTACGATTGGGGAAGGTCAGCTATGAGCACCCCCTCTCGCCCGATCAAAGATCGGCCTCTACTAACCGTGATATCTTGTTTTGAAAACATTACGCGTTCTTATTCCGGTTATTAGCCTAGAATTACTATGTTATGTGCACAGCAAACAAGTATAGACCAAATCGCCTAAATTGGAACAAAACATTGCATGCTTGTTTTGAAAATGGTTTGCTACTCGCAAATAGGCTAAAATACATATTTTGCCACCCTCAAGTGGGCTTTAGAAAAGGTGGTTTTGCCATTATCTAGTGGGCTTAAAACTCACAGTTTTGATGCATTATTCCAATTTAGGTAATTCAACCTCCACCCATGGGCATTCAAGCAGTTATATCACATAAGCAGCTAGCCTCATGGTAATCATGCTATCATGGCAACACTCACACGCATGCGGTATGCTAAAGCATAAAAAGCTCACCTAGTACTCCAAGCCAAAACAGAAACTAGTTAGCAATCATATGCATGATCCTAGTTCATGTTAAGATGGCTAATGCAACACATGCAAGATGCAACTACAATAGGCTCGGCTATCCTAAAGATGGCATGTGAAATGCTGCAATTAACAAGTACTCAACTTGTAATTGAAATACAAATGTAGTTAGCATGATGTACCGAGCCCGGTGCGTGTAAGACAAATGTATGGATGCACGCATGCATAGCATAAGGTATGCTAATTCAAATATGCCCTAGTCTACCATCATAAGCGGGTAGGTAAAAGGGAGAAAGAAGTGGGGATTGGAAGACATGCACACACGCACCCACACTTATTACAAATTCGTCCTCGCTCGGAGGGATCAAAAGAATAATACAAATTAATTAACCTACAAGCTAATTAATTATTATAGACCACCCAATTAATTAAGCAAATTAACTAAGCTAAGAAAGCAGTAAAGGCCTCGGGAAGAGGGTCCAATGCGCGCATGCTCGGGTTTGCTCGGAAATCCAATGCCATGCACAAGTTGCCTTTGTTTTGACTGTTATCCTTCTCTGAAGACTTCACAAATCTCATAACTGCTTCTATGCACACTGTGGAACACCACCGGCTGAAGGGATTGGTCACCGGCCATGTGTGATGGTCACCGGCCACAAAATGATCCATCAGCCAACAATGGATAGCCGGTCGGCACTGAAGATGGCCGGCCGGCCAAATCTTTCTGCAGAAACTATTTTGATAGCAGCAGAGGGCAAAACATGGCATGGCAATGCATTTCAAGTAAATGTGTGCACCACTACATCCCTTATCATGTTTGTGACTCAAAGGGGTATGGTGCTCGATTCTCGGACCACCAATTGCGCATTTCAATGTGTGATGGCCCAAAAGCCAAGTGTGCAACTTCAATATCAAATGAAATGCACACACAAAACACATCAAAGGCCCCAACCTCTATCATGCTTGATCAAGAGGCAAGGGATGCGTGCACGATGCAATGCAACCTAGGCATGGAGGCTAAGTATGTAACATGAACATGCAAATGAACAATGTATACTAGGCACGCAACCTAAACAGGTGAGCAAACATGTCATGCAACAACATGCGATGATGGACTTAAACTAACATGGATGGCTCGCAAGCATGCCAAAATCAGTGGCCATTAGATGAAAATGAGACAATCGAAATGCATGCACACATGCACGCAAACCGAGGACTGAACGTAAGGCATCAAATGCCACTCTACCAAGGCATGGCAAGGGATGCAAGGTGGCATACAAACATGTAATTTCAGCACTGCAACATGATGCTAAATGGTCCCGAAACATGGAAACATGGAAACATGGCACCCGATGCATGAGATGAGCCCCGAAACTCAAAATTAGGCACATGTATTGACTTATAGCTATACAAAGCATGCATTATTTGACTATGAAGCACAAAGACAGAACCAAGGCAGTCCCAAAACATGAACATTTCTAGTTCAAAGTATGGCCAAAAAGTGTTCACATGAAGAGCTAAGGCAACATGCAAAATTGCCTAGTAAGCATGAGTTGTATTACAACTATATGATGCGCATGAAATCTCACCAAACCAGCCAAAATCAGTGAACAAATCATGTCAAAATATGCCCAAATAACCACTGAAATGAGGCCAATGCATGCAAAAATGATGAGCTCCTTTAGAGGGCCATACAAGGGGTTACTTAGCACATGCAACAAGGACACTTAACATGGCAAAACTAACTCTGGAAATGGGTTATGGAGGTCCTAAAACCCACTTAAAAATGCCTGAACCGAGCTCAAGAAGTATGCAAATATAGGCCCCTTTGTAAGGCCAAAAAGGGCATCAAACCTACCGAGGAGAGAGGGGTCACCCCCCTATGATTTTGACCCTCAAAACAGCAAACTACCACTGAAAATCCACTAGATTTCAGTGGCTAGGAGGCCAAGCAAGGGCTTGCTCGAAGGTCTCAAAGAATAGCACAAAACAAGGCCAAAACAAGCATGCAAGGGGGAGAAGACCTCCAACACCAAAATAGTCTTAAACAAACATCTTAAGCATGCAAATACAAAACTTTTTTCAGTTTATAGTTAAGCTCAAAACAGCATGCAAGATAGGCTAAAATGAGGTACAAGAAAGTGCTAAAAAGGGGAAGAAACTTACCCTTGAAGACCAATTTCGAGATCAGCAATTTCAGGGGCTAAAAACCAGCTTTTAGAGCTCAAGAAACCCTCCCAAGAACCTCAGTCCAATGGTGGTGGTGTATGGCTATGAGGTGTGGTGCAATAGGCCAAGAACAAGCCCCTTTTGAACCCTCTAACACACAAATGTTGAGAGAGAGAGAGATATAGAGAGAGAGGGTGTATATATATCAGATATATATGCCCTAGGTCTGGTTTTTGTTGAACCAAGACAAAGGAGGGGTGAGGTCTCTTATATAGGCAATGGAAATGGTGTAAAGCTTCTCAAAGAAGCTATACAAAAGGGTCAAATGGACCAAGCTTCTAAGAGAAGCTAATGCAAAGGTGCAAGCTTCTTGAGGAAGCCAAGACAAGGGGTCAAAGCTTCCTCAAGAAGCTTTGAGCAAAAGGTGCAAAAAAAGAGTCAAATGGTGGAAAACACCACCACACGTGCATGGGGAGCAGGGTCTGTGCACTCTAGCTGGCACAGCTGGCATGCATTCAATCTGTAGAATACTCCGGAAGGTCGTCGGCCAGCAAAATTGGCCGGCCGGCCACTTTTTTTGGCCGGCCTGCTACTTATTTGGCCGGCCGGCCAAATTGATGGCCGGTAGGTGCTGCCAAGGCCAAAAAGTGGCCGGTGGGTGTCCAGAGTGAAGCCCCAGAAGTTAGCTTTCCAATGCCGCAAACCTTGCATTAAAATTCCTCCTGTGCAGAAAGTTATGCCTTTTTTGGTGAAGCCGCGCAGATTCGATCCAATCGGACTGATCCCCTACTTCAGCGAACCATATCTCCCCCACCCGGACTTGGCTTTAGGAGATTCTTGAGTGCAAAATGAAGCCCCGGAAGTAAGATTTCCAATGGTGGTGGCCTGATAGCTGAAATCCAAGTATGTAGATGAATAGGCCCGATTTAGCGAGGGCTGCTCGACTCTCTTCCACCCGGATTCATGCCGAACTTCTTCTCCAACTTGTTTTCTCCCCTCTTCTCCTCTCTTCTTCAACTTCAAACCCCTAAGTAAGGTGTTTTGAAAGATTTTTCAAAGATTTTATCTCTCTTTCATTCATTTCCACTTTGTCCTTGCTCGGTTTATCGAAAAGTGCATTATTTGACAACATGTGAGCCTCGGAACATTGTAGAAACTTTATTTCAAAAATGTTTTGAAAGAGAGGGTTTTAAGGTCTAAAAACCATTAAAAATAGCTTTGATCCAAAAATGGAGTGTGAAGTTGAGATTTGTCTCTCTCATTGCCGAAGAAATTGAACATTTGCCTTGCACACCTTTTACCACCAAGTAAACCATCAGTAACGCCCAAGTCTTATGGGCGGTTAAAAATGGGGTGTCTACAGTTGCCCCTCTTTGACAGAACTCGGAAGTCAAGAAGTGACGTGAGTGAATGTCAAAGCCCAGAGACGACCCATTTTTGACAAGGCCGAAGACTTGGACAAACGGGCAATATAATCAAAGAGATGTGCCCGCAGGCGGGGACAAAATGCAACTGACAATGCAAGACGCCGAACATAAATTATGATCATGTAAAGAAAGCTGTAACGAAGCATAACAATGCAACAGTTTTAAGCAAGCAAAAACCAAACTACATTACAATGCAGAAAGGATGTAAGAGAATTATTGCAATTCTCACTGTGAATACAGTGCGCATGTGTGACAGATACACAAAGCGAATGTGTGTGATTGATACACAAAGCGAGCGTATGTGATTGATACACAAAGCGAGCGTGTGTGGTTGATACACAAAGCGAGCGTGTGTGATTGATACACAAAGCGAGCGTGTGATAGATACACTACATGAAGCAAAATGTGATAGATACAGCAGCTGAGCACGTGATAGATACAGTAAGCGAGTGTGGTGAGCACAGTGTGATAGATACACAAAGGGTGAACACAAAGTGTGATAGATGCACTAAGTGAACAAGGTGTGATGGATACACAAAAGGTGAACACAGAGTGTGATAGATGCACTAAGTGAACACGTGTGATGGATTCATTAAAGGTGAACACAAAGTGTGATAGATGCACTTAGTGAACAAAGTATGATTGATGTACTAAAGGTGAACACAAAGTGTGATAGATGCACTATGTGAACAAAGTATGATTGATATACTAAAAGTGAACACGAAGTGTGATAGATGCACTTAGTGAACAAAGTATGATTGATATACTAAAGATGACCACAAAGTGTGATAGATGCACTATGTGAAAAAGTATGATTGATATACTAAAGATGACCACAAAGTGTGATAGATGCACTTAGTGAACAAAGTATGATTGATATACTAAAGATGAACACAAAATGTGATAGATGCACTATGTGAACAAAGTATGATAGATATGCTAAAGGTGAACACGAAGTGTGATAGATGCACTTAGTGAACAAAGTATGATTGATATACTAAAGGTGAACACAAAGTGTGATAGATGCACTATGTGAACAAAGTATGATTGATATACTAAATGTGAACACGAAGTATGATTGATATACTAAATGTGAACATGAAGTGTGATAGATGCACTTAGTGAAGAGAGTATGATTGATATACTAAAGGTGAACACAAAGTGTGATAGATGCACTTAGTGAACAGAATATGATTGATATACTAAAGGTGAACACAAAGTGTGATAGATGCACTTAGTGAACAGACTATGATAGATATACTAAATGTGAACACGAAGTGTGATAGATGCACTAAGTGAACAAAGTATGATTGATATACTAGAGATGACCACAAAGTGTGATAGATGCACTTAGTGAACAAAGTATGATTGATATACTAAAAGTGAACACGAAGTGTGATAGATGCACTTAGTGAACAAAGTATGATTGATATACTAAAGGTGAACACAAAGTGTGATAGATGCACTATGTGAACAAAGTATGATTGATATACTAAATGAATGAGAGTGTAATTGAATACACTGAATGAAGTAAGAAAGTGTGATAGATACACTAAGGGTGAATGAGGTGTGATTGATACACTAAATAAATGAAGTGTGATTGATACACTAACTGAATGAAGTGTGATTGATACACTAAATAAATGATCTCAAACGGAACTTCTTTGAATGAACCGTACATACAATATCGTGCATGAATGAGAAAGAAAATTGATAGGTACAATGCATTACAATGCATGATGCTTAAGGAAAAAAGCAATAAATGGACAAAGCAGTGCTTTAGAAAGCACCTCATGAGGTGAGTGGCGGTGAACCGCTTTTCTCCGATGGGGATCTCATCTTGTGCTCTTCAAACACTTTACCTTCAAATCACAGTACAAAGGTTCTGAAATGCTAACAAGGGTTCTTCACATAGAACACTTTGGATGCTGCCTTTCTTCCTGATCATATTCACAACTTTCCCTATTCTCTAATGGAGTGACAGACTAGGTTGGTTCAGTATCCAGAATTGAGGTGCATACACGCTATCTCAACCTATGGGGCTTCCATACAGATTTCAAGTCGGGGATACACCCTAGGTATTCAAACCAGACTTTAGTCCCGGAAATCCCGAACCTTTATGTTCTAGGCATCAGCCATTCGAACTCTAGTTTCCACCGTTGCAGTTGGTCTCCTAGGAACTCATTGCAAACACGGCCAAGATGTCCCTGGCATGAAACGGTACTCGAGGAGAGCACTTCTGATTGCCATTTTGGCTTGAAGCAGACTTGATCTTGAGCTTGAGGTAGAGGCACACTCATACTTCGGAGCATTGGCAAGACTTGAAGAGGTACACACGGAATGTAGTCTCGGAACTTACTGTAGTTGAAACAAACTCAGATACCCGACATTTTTCCTCTTTTCTTTTGCTTTGTAGTCTGGAACCCATATAGCTTTAAATAGGTCCTGGTTTTACTATTCTGACATGACCCGGGTTGAACCCTGCGGTTTTATGAAAGAACAAATACTATTTTGCACAAATGTGGAGAATGGCAAAGCACTTTGAGCACAAAACGATTTTATTTTGAAATCAAAATTGAAAATGAATTCTCAACTGGGTATTGAGTCTACGACTGGACACAGCGCATCACGACTCAACAAAGGAAAACAAAGGTAAACAACCTAAACACATCGAGACACGCTTGGAACGACTCAAAGCAAGAATCAAGATGAACAAAACAAAAGACACGACACACAGACGTGTTACAAAGACGAGAGACCTCTTAGTGCACGAGGAGCCAGTTTCTCCGGGTATTATTTCCCACCCTTCCTTATTTGCGATTCTCACATCACTCTGGCACTCGATCTCTATTTTTCTAAAAAAGCCAATTTCTCACTTTTTCTCTCAGCTCACATCTCTCTATTCTTCAATCTCTCATTTTTTTTCATCCCTCCCCTAGATGGTTGATGGATAAGCTGGAAATTGTGGGCTCTTGCCCCTAGTATTCTACCAGATTCTTCTTCTTGTTCACAACAGTGAGTTTCTTCCACAGAGGGGCTGCGCTATAACTGGGTGTGTAGCAAATCTGCAGCTAACATCGATTGATGATGCCCTGCTGGGGAGTTTAGACGTGGTTGGATCTGTCCAGATGAGGAAGTGGAACATCTTGATCCATTCCAATTCGTGCTTCGCACTTGACTTGATGCCTCGTTCTTGGAGGATATTGAGAGCTTTCAGCCCTTTTGTTGTTAACCTCAGTTGTGCCCTTCTTGGCAGGTAGAGTGCCCTTCTGGCGAGTAGCTAACGACGGGGAAAAGACAGAACACCTAACTCAACTGTGCCCCTATTTCATCATTTTAACCATTTTTTTGTTTTTGGCTTTCTACTAAAACAATTTTGACCAAAATGAGAGTTAGATTAACATGCTTGTTCGATTTTTGATTTGAAATCATGCAAGTCAGGTTACGAGCACTGAAAATTTTCCTTTTTGGGTCCAAGAAAATGGTCCAGTTTTAGAAAAATGGAATAATTTTCAAGAGAATTAGTCAACCTCAGTAAAAATTCTCAAAAACTATTTTTGCAAACGGTCATTGCTCAACGAGCACGGAACCTACTCTTGAGATACACAACCTCGGATCGAAAGGAAAATTGCCCCTTGCTTGAAGACGGCTGCATGGCAACTGAAAATTGCCCCTTGTTTGAACGGCACCGTGGCATATCGAATGGCAACGGAAAGTTGCCCCTTGTTTGAACGGCGCCATAGTGCGTTGTAATCAGTCTTCACAGTGAAGGTCACAACCAAACTCTCGGGTACAGAGAAGGCAAAGATGATTAAAACCATTACATGGACACAATCGAATTTGGAGTGTTTTACGGCTGGACTTCAGAATGAAGTTGCCTACGTATCCCAAAGATGGGAATCAAGCCTTACGTAGTTCGAGGTTAAGGTACACTCGCGTATTAACCTCTCCTTTTTGGGCTCTAACTTTTGCCAAGGCGCCCGTTGCGGGTTTTCGACCTTGCGAGCTTTGTTCTTTCTTTTCTTTTCTTTTCTTCTTTTTTTTTTATCTTTTCTTTCTTTTCTTTTCTCCTTTTTTGTATCTTTTTCTTTTTTTTTTCTTTTTTTTTCTTTTTTTTTTTTTCTTTTCTTACTCTAACTCTAACTTTTGCCTGGGTCGCCCTTCCGGGTTTTCGGCCCAGCGAGCCTCTCAAAGGTAAAATGTAACAAGTCCATGCCGAATGGTTCTGAGACTCCAAAATCATCTGAATCCAAGAGAAGAGAATAACTGTTGTTCAGATTTGCTGAAGGATCCATTTTCGGCTCTTCGAGCACATTTGAAACTCTTTGCCCCTAGTTCTATGGGAGCTTCTGATCTAGCTTCACAAGATTCTTTTGATGAGATCTGATCTTCTTGATTTGACTTTCTTGCCTCTTGTTCGAGGGCTGCTTTGAATCTGGCCACACAGGCCTCACATTATAGTTGATCGTTGAACGTTCTGAAGTCAAGTTCAAGGTTTGAAAATGAGGGGTCGAGTCTCGAGGTTGAGAGCGATCCTAGGCTACACAATCTCAAGAGCGATTCCACACAGGTCTTCGCAGGACTGCGCAAAACATTTTTTGAAATCTTTTAAGAAAACGACTAGTTGCTCGCGCTGAAGACAATGTGGGACCAATCTGGATCAAGCTAGGATCCTTCTCAGTACTCACATTAACAAGCATGATCTCAATCATTAAGGGCTTAGCATGCATTTCTTTCTCTCAATTGATCAAATTTTTGCAAAACCCGAGGAATTCCTCCCTCTTCGTTTTCACCGCAGTGTTCCAAAAAGTTTTGAGAAAACTTAGGTCAAATGCAATGATTTAAAAGCATAGAAGAAGTAAGTGAAATGCATCGCCATTTCATTCAAATCTTCTGGCACAACTGGCACAAGGCAGAAGCTAATACAAGAGCGTGAAAATCACTGCTGTTTCATTCAGATTTGTTAGCACAACTGGCTCCTTGGCAGAAACAGACTCAAAAAAAAGCAAAAAGACAAACACAAAACAAGTAAGTGATGTCCGAGGTAACACTCCCGGAATCACCTGACTCCTATACAACAAGACAGACTCGATACAACAAGACTGACTCGACTGACCCAGTACAAAAGGACTGACTCAATACAATATAACAAGACTGACCCAATTACCCAAGTCAGAAAGTACAAAAGTTAACATTCGCAAAATGCTCAAAACAGTGTGTGCCATACGCCACATCCGGAGTAAACTGAGCGCCGCCCGCAAGTGGTTTATCCCCTGATCACATCACATTATCCCCCACAAGTTCACTGATCAAGTGCCGATAGACTTTGTAGGACTTGGTGCGGCGATGACCCTGTTGTCAAACAGATCTTGCACATCATGGCGCAGGCGAAAACAGCTATCGGTCTCATGACCGGTTTGTTGATGGTAAGCACAGTACTTAGTCTGGTCATGCTTTGGAGGGATAGGATCGGGTAGAGGTTGTTGTTCCAAAGGTTTCAGATATCCTTTATGGAGTAAGGCCTCTAGAGCCTTTGACAAAGGCATATAAAGTGGGGTAAAAACCCTCTTTACTCGAGGTAGATATTTGGTTTTTCGCGAGCTACTGCCAGACGCACCGGTGAATGGGGTAGCTGTTTTCGATGTGGTGGTGGTGACCATGCCCACTTCAGAAGATCTTGCAGCTGCATCACCACTGGTGGTCGCATTCGAACTACGGGAAAACGCCCTCCTGGGCTGCTCCTTCTCCTGGTCAATGAGGCCCTGCCTCATAGCGTCCTCGATTTGCACCCCCATCTCATGCAGATCTGAAAAGGTAGGAAAGGGGAGAACAATCATTTTCTGCATAAGCTTGGGCTGGAGATTGCGCACAATCATTCGAATATGATCTTTGTCTGTGGGCCTTAAGGTCATCATCGAAGCCTTGGCCCTCCATCTGGTCACGAACTCTGAGAAGCTCTCTTTGGGCTCTTGCCTTGTTGTCTCGAGATCACGGGTCGTAATCTCGATTTGTGTATTATATGAGTATTGCGCAATGAAGGCCTCAGCCATCTCGTCCCATTTTCTCTTAACGTCATCCTCTAGTTTAGCGTACCATATGGCCGCCACACCTGACAAGGTTCGGCCAAATAAAGACAACTTCTGTAATCTAGCGAGACCCATCGGCCTTAAGACATCCGAAAACAACCTCAGGTGCACCATAGGGTCTCCGGATCCATCAAATCGGTCGATATGAGGCATTTTGAATCTGTCAGGCAACGTCACAGTTGCGTCGGTATATCCATCTTCAATGTCAGGGATGGTTTTGACCCCCTAGGATCTCTTGAACAGCTTTTCAAGCTTGCTCAACTTCAGTGCTGTGGGGTCTGTCTCGAACTCAAAGGGAGAGTCCGGTAGGTTAGTGGGTGTTTTAGATAACTGGGGTTGGATTTGGAGTAGGACTGGGGGTGGAGGCTGTCCTGTGGGAATGTCTGTGTCATTTTGGACATGGGTCGCCTCCCCGAGTATGGAACTCTTAGTGGGGGAGGAGCCTGGTGTGAAGTAGATACTCCAGTTTGCTGCTCTACCTGGCAATTGTCTCTACCGTTGGGCTATGACCACAGCCTGTTGCTTGGCCGAATTCTGCTTGACGACAGCGTCTTGCGCAGGCTTTCATACTATCCTGAGTTGGCGCACCATCTCTTCCCATTCGCCATACTGCCTGATCTAACTGATCTATCGGTATATCTCCCTGAGGTAAAAACAGATATCTCAACCCAACTGCGCACAGGTGAGATGGATAATGACCGCTGATCTGAAGACTGTTGAACTGATGATTTGTGCCTGACAGGCGTTTTTACCCTGCCTCTGGTGAAGGAACACTGATTGCCCTTGAACTGAATCTCTGACCCGACAAAGTCTATTAGCACAAGTCCAATGCACCTGGGGGATAGTGGAGCCTTCTGAAGCTATAGTTCTAAGACTACCTAGCAAAAGAGAAAATAGATAGCATCTCAGCTCAATTTCACTGGAACGGATATGAGCATAGCGGAACGACTGTACTCAATACTGATCACTGTTCCCCAAATAACTGTCCCAAACTGATACCCTCAGGTAAAACTGATTCCCCAAATACTGATGCTGATGCCCACAGGCCTGATACTCAAACTTGTAAACTGATACATGCATTCCTTGTAGAGATACACTCTAAAGCACATAGCAGATAAGAGAGCCAAAAACACCCCTATGTTGGAGTAGGGTTTCCCTGTCCTATTTTGTCAGGAGCTAGGGTTTCACTACCACGCAGCGGTTTCAAACAACCTATATCGGGTAAGCAACCTGTCCTAGTTTGGAATGGTCACTATGGATTCCGAATATGCACTAGGTCGAATGGTCGAAAAGGGTGCCCGGTAAAACCGGGGTTTGTGTTCCCATATTGGCAGAGCCCGCAACTGGTCAGCCTTATGGCATGCTTTGACAAAGTCAAGCCTCCGGCAAACCGCTCAAGAATAGCAGATGGCTAACACGGTGTCCTAGGCGTACCAATGCACATGCAATGCAAAGAAACACATAAGTGTAGTCAAAACAAGATATCACGAGTTCGAGTCAAGTTCTCTAAATTCCCCAGCGGAGTCGCCAGAAACTGTAACAAGCCCGCCCGGGAGGATGAATCCCGTTCTGTTCGCCTGTGGGTCTACTACAGTTCAGGACTCAATTTGTCATGGTTCTTAATCTGAACCAAAGAGTCCGAATCCGACAAAATCGTTTTGGAAAACAAATTTTTAGAAAAGAAGTGCCAAACATGGAATTAGCCTAGAATTACTTATGTTATGCGCACAGCAAACAAGTATAGACCAAATCGCCTAAATTGGAACAACATTGCATGCTTGTTTTGAAAATGGTTTGCTACTTACTTAGCAGTAGGCTAAAATACAATTTTGCCACCCTCAAGTGGGCTTTAGAAAAGGTGGTTTTGCATTATCTAGTGGGCTTAAAACTCACAGTTTTGATGCATTATTCTAATTTAGGTAATTCAACCTCCACCCATGGGCATTCAAGCAGTTATATCACATAAGCAGCTAGCCTCATGGTAATCATGCTATCATGGCAACACTCACACGCATGCGGTATGCTAAAGCATAAAAAGCTCACCTAGTACTCCAAGCAAAACAGAAACTAGTTAGCAATCATATGCATGATCCTAGTTCATGTTAGATGGCTAATGCAACACATGCAAGATGCAACTACATAGGCTCGGCTATCCTAAAGACGGCATGTGAAATGCTGCAATTAACAAGTACTCAACTTGTATTGAAATACAAATGTAGTTAGCATGATGTACCGAGCCCGGTGCGTGTAAGACAAATGTATGGATGCACGCATTCATAACATAAGGTATGCTAATTCAATATGCTCTAGTCTACCATCATAAGCGGGTAGGTAAAAGGGAGAAAGAAGTG
>JAPPVO010005960.1:0-27699 GCA_030407325.1 Camellia japonica | reverse complement strand
GAAGGTAAAAGTATATTTTTGTCCAAAAATTTAAATTCCAAAATTGTGTTATTATTATTTAAACCTTGAAATTGTGTTTTATAGGACAATTTGAATATATGTCCAGAGGAGTACAAGCCAATCTGCATGAAAAACTATAACAACATATGGAAGGATCACAAGAATAAGATAAGTGTAAGTATTTCAAGCCTAGAAGTGAAGATCCTAATCTGAAGGATGATGTTCCTTTGCACATTGTGCCAAGCCAGTGGGAAGAACTTGTGGAGTATTGGCGTACTTCCGATGCTGAGGTATACAAATAAGTTATATGTATGATATGTAAACATACAAATCACATTTATATACTTACATTTGTTGAACCTATTATAGAAAATTGCAACTAGGAACGCTAAAAATCGGCGAGCTCACGGCATAGCTCATACCACAGGGTGTACTACTTCGTTCAGATACGGCATGAGGTTTATATTTTACTGTTTTATTTTTGTATATAAATAAACATTGTATATTACAAATTATTGGATTCTAATTTTCATATTTCTAAAAAAATGTAGATGACCAATAAGGGGGTCTACTGATAAGATGAATGTTTGGCTTATGATACGTAGAGCAGATGACCCAGAGGTTATCCAGACTTGGTAGTTTCCAAACACCTTTGATTGTATTTAAAGTTTATTTTTTGTTTTTTGTGTTAACCATCTTAATTTGGCATATACTTGTATTTCTTATTCAATACAAGATGAGTTTAATGGCCAACTCTCTATACTACCTGAGGATTGTCGGACTTTGGAGGCTAGGAATGCCATTTTCCATGAGTTGATAGGTCATGACAATCATGGATATTGTCGCACATACGGGAGAACTGTGCCTCGGAGAGCAGTGTATAAAGATGGTGCAGGGCCATCACAGTCAGCACCCCAGCCATCGACTATTGTTCAGATCACCAGCAGGTTCGTGCGAAGCTAAGGGATGAGTTGAGGCAGGAGCTGAGGGAGGAAATGAGGGAGGAGATGAGAGCAGAGTTCTCTACACATTTACAGCAGCTGAGAGCTGAGATGATGGCCTTTGTGTCACAGGGGCAAGTGTGGATCCTAACAGACAGGTTCGATATAAATTAAATTATTTGATAGTTAAATTGTCACACAACATTATGTATAAAATTCGAATATGATTAACACATTATGCATTGACTATCATAGGCTCTTGATGCATCGAGTGGCCACCGGCATTTAGGGAATCTGCAGAAGACGAGAATCCATATACACCACCACCAGAAGATCAGGTATAAAATGTAACTTTACATTCTAAGCTAAAATGTATATTTCAATTCTTTGCAGTCTAAGCTAATAGAGTTGTGGGAGAAGACGGGACTCAAATTGGGTTCCCGGATTAGGAGTCAGAGATGGATTTCACTCTAGGCAAACTATTTCTTTAAAAAACTTGAATTCGAGGTGTTAACGCCCCAAAATCACCAAAAGGAGTCGGATTGGCACGAAACTTGGCACACACGACCACCTAGGCACGAGAGACTTGTGGGAGAAGATGGGACTCCAATCGGGTTCCCGGATTAGGAGTTAGCGACGGATTTCACTGTAGGCAAACTAGTTCTTTAAGAAACTTGAATTCGAAGTGTTAATGTCCCAAAATCACCAAAAGGGGTCGGTTTAGCACGGAACTTGGCACATACGACCGCCTAGGCACGAGAGACTTGTGGGAGAAGACGAAACTCCAATCGGGTTCCCGGTTTGGGAGTTAGAGCCGTATTTCGGTCTAGGCAAACTAGTTCCTTAAGAAACTTGAATTTGAGGTGTTGACGCTCCAAAATCACCAAAAGGGGTCGGTTTAGCACGAAACTTGGCACACATGACCGCCTAGGTACGAGAGACTTGTGGGAGAAGACAGGACTCGAATCGGGTTCCCGGTTTGGAAGTTAGAGCCATATTTCGGTTTAGGCAAACTAGTTCCTTAAGAAACTTAAATTCGAGGTGTTGACGCCCCAAAATCACCAAACAGGGTCGGATTGGCACGAAACTTGGCACACACGACCGCCTAGGCACGAGAGACTTGTGAGAGAAGACGGGACTTCAATCGGGTTCCCGGATTAGGAGTTAGAGACGGATTTCACTCTAGGCAAACTAGTTCTTTAAGAAACTTGAATTCGAGGTGTTAACGTCCCAAAATCACCAAAAGGGGTCGGTTTAGCACGGAACTTGGCACACACGACCGCCTAGGCACGAGAGACTTGTGAGAGAAGACGGAACTCCAATCAGGTTCCCGGTTTGAGAGTTAGAGCCGTATTTCGGTTTAGGCAAACTAGTTCCTTAAGAAACTTAAATTCGAGGTGTTGACGCCCCAAAATCACCCAACGGGGTCGGATTGGCACGAAACTTGGCACACACGACCACCTAGGCACGAGAGACTTGTGGGAGAAGACGGGACTCCAATTGGGTTCCCGAATTAGGAGTTAGAGACGAATTTCACTCTAGGCAAACTAGTTCTTTAAGAAACTTGAATTCGAGGTGTTAACGTCCCAAAATCACCAAAAGGGGTCGGTTTAGCACGGAACTTGGCACACACGACCGCCTAGGCACGAGAGACTTTGGGAGAAGACAGAACTCCAATCGGGTTCCCGGTTTGGGAGTTAGAGCCGTATTTCGGTTTAGGCAAACTAGTTCCTTAAGAAACTTAAATTCGAGGTGTTGACGCCCCAAAATCACCAAACAGGGTCGGATTGGCACGAAACTTGGCACACACGACTGCCTAGGCACGAGAGACTTGTGGGAGAAGACAGGACTCCAATCGGGTTCCTGGATTAGGAGTTAGAGACGGATTTCACTCTAGGCAAACTAGTTCTTTAAGAAACTTGAATTCGAAGTGTTAACGTCCCAAAATCACCAAAAGGGGTCGGTTTAGCACGGAACTTGGCACGCATGACCACCGAGGCACGAGAGACTTGTGAGAGAGACGGAACTCCAATCGGATTCCCGGTTTGGGAGTTAGAGCCGTATTTCGGTTTAGGCAAACTAGTTCCTTAAGAAACTTAAATTCGAGGTGTTGACGCCCCAAAATCACCAAACGGGGTCGGATTGGCACGAAACTTGGCACACACGACCGCCTAGGCACGAGAGACTTGTGGGAGAAGACGGGACTCCAATCGGGTTCCTGGTTTGGGAGTTAGAGCCGTATTTCGGTCTAGGCAAACTAGTTCCTTAAGAAACTTGAATTCGAGGTGTTGACGGCCCAAAATCACCAAACGGGGTCGGATTGATACGAAACTTGGCACACACGACCGCCTAGGCATGAGAGACTTGTGGGAAAGACGGGACTCAAATCGGGTTCCCGGTTTGGGAGTTAGAGCCATATTTCGGTTTAGGCAAACTAGTTCCTTATGAAACTTAAATTCGAGGTGTTGACGCCCCAAAATCACCAAACGGGGTCGAATTGGCACGAAACTTGGCACACACGACCACCTAGGCACGAAAGACTTGTGGAAGAAGACGGGACTCCAATCGGTTTCCCGGTTTGGGAGTTAGAGCCGTATTTTGGTCTAGGCAAACTAGTTCCTTAAGAAACTTAAATTCGAGGTGTTGACGCTCCAAAATCACCAAAAGGGGTCGGTTTAGCACGAAACTTGGCACACATGACCGCCTAGGCACGATAGACTTGTGGGAAAGACGGGACTCGAATCGGGTTCCCGGTTTGGGAGTTAGAGCCATATTTCGGTTTAGGCAAACTAGTTCCTTATGAAACTTAAATTCGAGGTGTTGACGCCCCAAAATCACCAAACGGGGTCGGATTGGCACGAAACTTGGCACACACGACCGCCTAGGCACGAGAGACTTGTGGGAGAAGACGGGACTCCAATCGGTTTCCCGGTTTGGGAGTTAGAGCCGTATTTCGGTCTAAGCAAACTAGTTCCTTAAGAAACTTGAATTCGAGGTGTTGACGCTCCAAAATCACCAAAAGGGGTCGGTTTAGCACGAAACTTGGCACACATGATCGCCTAGGCACGAGAGACTTGTGAGAGAAGACGAGACTCGAATCGGGTTTCCAGTTTGGGAGTTAGGGTCGGATTTCTATCTAGCCAAAATTATTTACTTAACTATCTTTGTAATTATATAGTAATTAATTTTTTATGTTTTTTTGTAATTAAAATATTAACGCATAATTATATTGTCATTAATTATTTTTATTTTTTATTTTTTATTTTCAGATATTTCCTGAGTAGCAGTTTGCTTCTTGTGGAATGCAGCCGTGTGAAGATTGCGACGAACTTTTGTTTTTTAACCCACGGAAGAATTATGAAGAAAACTTTTATTTTTGATTTACGTTATTTAGATTTGTGAACAACATTATGTATGTATTATGCAAAATTATGTGGTTGGATAATTTTAATGATGTGTTGTTATGAATGGAAGAGTACTTAATTATGGATGAAATTTTATTTATATACAGGAATTTTTATATTATTATATAATTATCGATTTTTTTTTAGCTATTTTTATTTAATACAGGTAATTTGCATATTTTTAATAATTTTATTGAAGCATTTTTGTTAGAACCAGGTTTTTGCGACGGTAGCGTAGCCGTCGCCAATGATATTGGCAATATTAACAAAAGGCCTTTAGCGACGGTATTTTCACCGTCGCAAATAATATTTTTAGAGATGGCCCATTTTTCTGTCGCAAATAACAGTATCAACGACGGTATTAAACCCGTCGCAAATAACCAATTTAGCGACGGTATTTTTACCGTCTCAAATAAACCCTTTTGCGACGGTATTTTACCGTCGCAAATAACCATATTAGCGACGGTATTTTAGTGCCGTCTCAAAAACTTCGGATTTTTACACATTAATTGCGACAGTATTTTGCCGTCGCTAAAAGGCATTTTTGCCGTCGCCAATATTTTGCGACGGCGTCTTACCGTCGCTAAAGACCTTTAGCTACCCCTTTTTTTGCGACCCCCCTATTACCGTCGCTAAAAGATATTTACCGTCGCAAAAAAGCTTTTGAGACGGCCTTTTAGGTATTGGCGACGGTATTTTACCGTCGCAAAAAAGCGAATTTTTTGTAGTGGATATTCCTAACCTAGTTCCATTCCAACTAGAGGCCAACTAAATCTTGTTTAATCACATAATTAAGTCCTCTAATCACTCCCTATTCCATTAGACTCTAAGTAAATCCAAAATTTTCAAACCAATTCCAACTAATGGGTCTTTGTGTCTTTTCACACCAAATTTGCCTATATATACAACCACCCACTTAGCATAGCATACACAAACAACACACACACACACACACACACATCTACATTCGGCCTAGAGGAGAGAAAGGAGAGCAAGAGAAAAGTCTTGAGAGGGAGAGAAAGGAAGATGAGAGCAATCTTGTTCAACTTGGCCTAGCCTAGCAAGTAAGCCACAACACAACTCTCTCTTTTATTTTCCTTTTTCAAATACATGCTCTTAGAAGTTTTAAACATTCATTTGAAATTTGTTTTGATAGTATTCCCATGTTAAAAATGATAAGAGTTGAGCCATGATTCTACTTCTCTTGTAGTTTCCCTCATTTCGGTACAAAACTATCTTTTTCATACCAATCTCTCAAACTTTCCAAAGGCACACCTTCAAACAAATTTTCTGAGTTTAATATATGTTATTTAGCATGTTTTCATCACCAAAGAAATGAAAATTTTCCCTTAGTGGATCTCTTTTCTCACAAATCTTCTTGTTTTGGGTATTATGCCTTAAGAATCTGTTTTTGCAGCCAACTTTCAAAATTTCTAGAAAAATATAGAAAATTATTCTGGACCTCTATTTTATGTCAAAATCTTTCTTAAGGAGTTGGCTTTCAACTAAAATTGGTTTCATTGAAAAACAGTGAGCGGTTTGTAAGAAAATCAAATTTTCGTAACGGTTGACGAATCTAGACAGCGCTAGAGTGTTTCTTAAATAACTAAAAATCTAGAAAAGCTATCCCATTTCCGAAATATATTCTGGAAACTAGATTAAATGCTCTACGAACCATACGAAGGATAGGTTCGGGAAATGTCTGAAATAGCCCTTTTGATTTTAATCTTTAAATGATATTAAATCTGAAAATTTAGTTTTGCATGGGTGTTTTATGCTCTTGTGTACATGAATATGCTTATTAGTTTATGATCACGCCTTGGTATGATGTTTCATGTGTTATGGTTATGTTCCTTATCTTCTTCATTTTAATGATGCTCATGCTTATGTGGATATTACTATCTTGTTGAGTTTGTTCTAACTTGACTTAAAACATAGATCCAAATGGAAAACTTAATTGGGATGGTATTGGGTTTTCGATCACTTGAATAATGAAGAGATGATAATGTGTTATGTATGGATTGATGGGATGTGCTCCCTAATTGAAGTTTAAGTCTTGTGCAAGCGGTTGTCGCGTAAACCCTAGAATGGAACATACGTATTCGAACTCTTTGCGATGGTTTGATTGGTGAGATAAGGTTGGGTCCGGATGGGACATTCAGGATGATAAAACTTTTTTGGAAGGATAAGGTTGGATTCAGGAGATAAAACCTTTTTCTTTTCGTTGTCCCTTTTGAGGCCCTGCGGTTGGCGCTACGCGGTGTATAGCTGTTGGTAAGCATCCGATGTTAGTTCTGCAACAAAGCAGCAAAATGGGGAGTTCCGAATAGTCCAGTGTCCAATTCTTGTGGTTGGGAGGATGAAATCTCTTTGGGGGATTTCTAGAATACTAACCACTAACATTATAACCTTGTTATCTATTTGAATGACATGTTCCTTTCCTCTATTACTGAAATTTTTTTTTTTGACTTGAATATTATGCTTCACTACTTGTTTGCTATAAATGTGATGATGTATTGGATTGGGAAAAAGGGATGGGGTGTGTGTGCGTTTACTGGGCATTCAAAACTCATGGCGTTTCATGCCACGTATTGAAGACTATTAGACCGGTCGAAGGCAAAGCTGAAGCTGAAGCATTTGAGGACGTACGACTATCCTAGGAGGATTAGAAACTAGTTTGTTTTGAGATTGTAAGTGATAGATCCCATGTTGTAATTAAGACATGATTTTGTAACTTGTATATATATAACATTTGTAACCTATCCTCATACTCCGTCAACTCATGTAGGCCTTGTGTTAATACCTTGTCAAGATCTGTCAAAAAGGTAGCTTTGCTATCTAAGGTGGTTGGACTTTGAAGGGAGGCTATTTTGACTCCTCCGACCTTCCTGGGATCTTGCTTGGTTATTAGCCAAAAGACTCATTAGTGACGTTTCTTACTCTTGTAACCTTAGATATTTAATGGTTAATATATTATCTGATGTTCTCGATTTTTGGGGCGTCACACTTCTCCTCATCTGGGGGGTACATGGCTATCTGATGGTACCCCCTGCAGGCATCCATGAAGCTCATCCTTTCATGCCCTGAAGTGGCATCCCACCAGTTGGTCAATCTTGGGTAAAGGAAAATTGTCTTTGGGACAGGCCTTGTTTAGGCTGGTAAAGTCCACGTAAACCCTCAATTTACCGTTCTTTTTCTTCACCACCACTGTATTCGATAACCATGTCGGGCAATTTACCTCTCGAATGGCCCTGGCCTCCAGAAGTCTGTCTACCTCCTCTTCCACTGCCTCAACATGCATCAACGTCGATTTTCTTGCTCGTTGGATTACAGGTTTGGCCGACCTGTCTACGTTCAGTTTATGGCAAGTGATCTCAGGGTCAATGCCAGGCATCTCGTAAGGCGTCCAGGCAAATACCTCAATGTTTGCTCTCAAGAAAACCTCCAGTTCTTTTTCCTCTTCCTCGAGTAAACCCGAGCCGAGAAGGAAAAAACGTTCCTCATCCCCAGGTTGGACAAAGATTTTCTTCAGGGCTTCTTCACTCTTCTCGGCTGGCTCTTTGCCGATGTCATCTAGGACTTCTACGTCCTCGTCTTCGATCTCTACTGTCTCTGGTTCTCGTATGCTGCAGGTGGATTTCATTGCTGCCATGGAGCAGTTCTTTACCTGTAGCTGATCCCCTCTGACCTCCTCTATCCCATGCTCTGTTGGGAATCGCAATAACTGATGCAGTGTTAAGGGAACAGCCCCCATTGTATGCAGCCATGGCCTCCCCAATATAACATTGTAGGGGGACGGTGTGTCGATTACGGTGAATTCTGTCTTCACTCTCTTGGTGCCAGCCTGCACCTCTAAGCTTGCTGCTCCATATCGTCTGGGTGAAAGCCAAGCTCCTTGTAACACTTGACATACATGATGTCACAAGAGCTGCCTTGGTCAATTAGGATGCGCTTCACTTGGCACTCCCCAACCTGGAGGGATACTACCAAGGCATCGTTATGTGGATGCTGCACCATCTCAAGGTCAGCTTCAGTAAAGGACACTACTGGTCCCTGGCACTCCTCGGCCCGAGGTCTTTTCTCCCGGACCTGGTACACATGCTGCAAGTGCTTTACCTTCTGGGTCTCCCCCTGTATTTCGTTTTTGTTGACCTTTGAGTGAATTACATTAATTACCCGAGGTCCGCCTGCATGCGGTTGTTGCGCTGGGGGAGGTGGAGCTGCTGGTGCCTGGGGCAGTCTTACCTGCTCTTCTCTTGTCCTGGCTTCATCTACAAGGTCCCTTAAATGGCCTTGCCTTACCAGGTCTTCCAGGTGTGCTTTCAGGGTTCTACAACCTTGAGTCAGATGCCCATCTTCATTATGGTAGGCACAGTGCTTACTATGGCTTCTTCCCATAAACGCTCCTGGTACCCTTGCTGGTGCTCTGAAATAGGGCTGGGTTCGGATTTTCTCCAAGACTTTGAAAATCAAAATTCGGAATACGGTTGTGACTGCCTGAGTAGCCCTTAATCCGATTTCTGGTTTGTTGTAGCCACCATCACCTCGGCCTCGCTTCGGCGAGCCGTTTTTCTTCTCTGGTTTTGACGCCTTTGTTCCTGGCGTATCCTCCTCGGCCCTGGCGTACTTTTCTATTCTGGCCATTAGCTCCTTCATGCTTTTTGGCAATGTCTTTGCCAATGACTTTCGTAATGCACAATCATCTTTTAGGCCGTTCTTGAAAGACACGATGGCCACCTCTTGGTTGCACTCGGGTATTCGGTTGAACACCTCATAATACCTTTTTGCGTAGGCCCTAAGGCCTTCATCCTCACTGATTCTCAGAGCCATCAGGACGTCTACCCTTAGTGGCTGTAGTTTGTTTGTCACGAACCTGGCACGAACATCTCGGTGTAGACACCTCATTTTTGACCGACCTTAAGACTCAGACGTCACCGATTGAGCGCTTGGTGATGTTGCATATTGTGCTCGTTCTGAAGTTGTGGAGTCTCGGCCGCGAGCCTTGCCTCCGGACTTCCGAACTCTTTTGTGCTCTGCCTCGGTTTGCGAACCGGGTCCCGTTTTCTCTGTTTTCTCTTCCCGAAGGGAGGGAGAGGTCTCGTAGACCATCTCTCAGTGGCCATAGGCTACGTTTCGTGGTCGTAGGCCATTTTTCCCGTTTGGAGCCCGGTTCTCGATTTTTGGAGCCGTCGGCCGTGTGCCTCAGTTCGGGACCGCTTAACCACCTCCGTTTGCTCCGGTTTTTGGCATACACCTTGTTTCCTCCCTTTCAAGGGACACTGTGGCCCGGGAGACCAACCTTGTGGTCGAACGCCACCTCCGGTGCTTAATAGTCAGTTTTCGGGGCCCCGGGCCGCGCGTTTCGGTCCCCGAACCTCCGTTTTGCATCCGTCTTGGTTCATTTTTGGCAGAGACCTTATTTTCATTGTTAGAAAGGTTGTAGGAAGGTGGGAGGCCAACAATTGTTCTGAAAAACCAGTTTTATTTCTTCATCGTTCTTCATCGCCCGTTTTCTTCACTAGAAAACTGATTTTTCCCACTCCTGGGCCACTTTTTCTGACTTTCCACCACATCATTGTGTTGTACACACCTGGGAGGCCACCAATATGGGTAGGCCGGCCAGCAATTGTCCTTGACCCTTTTGAATCCCTCTAAAAAGCTGGTTTTTCTCTCTCTTGGTTCATATTTTTTGGGTTTTGACCCTACAGTTGTGTTGTACACACATGGGAGGCCACCTTTCTGGAGTGGCCGACCAGTAATTTTGTTGACCCTTTTGACCCCTGGTTGGCCGACCAGGGGGAGTGGCCGGCCGGCCACCTGGCCGGCCATTTTTCTCTCTCCTGGTGCATTCCAACTGTGCCAGCTGTTTTGCACCAGACCCCTTGCCCGAGGGTCTGTCTTTTTGGGGGGAGATTTGAATTGGTTTTTCCCCCATTTTCTTTGGCTCCTCTTCCTCTATATAACCAGCACCCTACCTCATTTCTAAGGGTTAGAAAAAATCAGTTGGAGCCTTTGCATACAACCCTCACTCTCTCTCTCATCCAAGCTTAAAACCACCTTGTTCTTGCACCATTTATACACCAACTCATAGTCTATCACCTCCACACTCCATTCCAATATCTTGAGGCTGATTTTCAGAGGTTAGGAGCTCCTTTTCTTGGATCAAAAGCTGCTGGAAATCTGTGCTACAAGGGTGAGTCCCTATTTCCTTTTTTCTTGCTTTATTTTGCATGATATTTTAGCTCCTTTTGCTTACATTTTTGGGCTTCGGCCTGAACTGAAAATAGTATTATTTTGAGCTCATCTTCATATTTGATTAAGGACTTTTTTCTGTTTGAGGTCTTCTACTCCCCGTTTGTGCTTTATCCCTCTTTTAGGGTTTATTTTGCATGGTACATTAGCCTTATTTGTAAGCATTTCTGGGCTTCGAGCCAAACTGTAAAGTGCCTTATTTTGAGCCCATCTTCAACTTTGTTGAAGGGATCTTTACTGTTTGAGGCCAGATATTGCCCCTTGTCCTCTATCTCTCTTTTAGGGCTATTTTTGCACCATGTTTTAGCCTCACTTGTAAACATTTTTGAGATTTGTTACAAACTGGAAAAAGTCTTGTTTTGAGGCCCTCTTGATGTTTGATTAAGGGCATTCTTTTGTTTGAGGTCATATGCTTCCTTGTATGCTTGATTGCCTCTTATTTTGAGCCTTACAACTAAGCCCTTGTTGCATGCTTTGTTTGGCCTTCTAGCCACTGAAATCCAGTGGATTTTTAGTGGCTAACACACTGTTTTGAGCCTCAAAAGAAGAGGGGGGTGACCCCCTCTCACCTTGTTTTGCTTGATGGTCTTTTTGGCCTTCCAAAGAGGCCCTATCTTGCATGCTTTGTTGACTGATTTCAGGGCCAATTTTGTGAGTTTTAGGGCTATCATATTTGATTTCCAAAGTTAATTTTACCATGCTAAGTGTCCTTGATGAATGTGCTTAATAACCCCTTGCATGGCCCTCTAAAAGAACCCATCATTTGTGCATGTGTTGGCTGCATTTCAGAGGTTATTTGGGTGCATGTGTTGGCTGCATGTGTTGGCTGCATTTCAGAGGTTATTTGGGCATGTTTTGGCATGTTTTATTCACTGATTTTTGCTGGTTTGATGAGTTCTCACCTGCTTCATATACATGCCATGTAACCCATGTTTGCTAGTTAATTTTGCATGTTATTTTTGTCCATCATGCTAGCATCTTTTGGTCATGCTTTGAACTAGAAATGTTCATATTTTGGGACTGCCTTGGCTCTATCTTTGTGCTTCATAGTCAAATAATGCATGCTTTGTATAGCTATAAGTCAATACATGTGCCTAGTTTTGAGTTTTGGGGCTCATCTCATGCATCGGGTGCCATGTTTCCATGTTTCAGGATCATTTTGCATCACATTTCAGTGCTGGAACTTGCATGTTTGTATGCCATATTTCATGCCTTGCCATGCCTTGTTAGAGTGGCATTTGTGCCTTAGGATCGGTCCTCGGTTTGCGTGCATGTGTGCACGCATCTCGAGTGTCTCATTTTCATCTTATGGCTACTGATGTGAGTGTGGCTGAGGTCCACTCATGTTGGTGTAAGTCCATCGTGCATTGTGTATGCCATTTCAATTCATAGCATTGCGTATACTAGGTTGTATGATTAGAGCATTGTGTATGTTTTGCTACATCGTGCATTGTGTATGCCATCTCATAGCATTGCGTATGCTAGGTTGCATGTTAGGATTGCATTCATACATGTCATGCATATTGCATTGTGTTTGGGATAAGAGTTAGCCCAAACACGGGAAACGAGAGATGTTTCGTACTCCGAGTAACGGAACGTGTCTCAATTCCCGGTCACCGACACTCCGGATTAACCATGATAGAGTCTCGGTCTTGTTGTGTTTATATGTGCATTCATTTCACATTGAGTCGTGCAATTCGACTCCTCGGCCATCATGCATCGAGATGCGTGATTGGTGGCACAAGGATCGAGGTATGCATACATGTGTGAAAATACTTTGCCATGCCCCTCTCTTGCTCTCTGTTGCAGCAAATCAGAAACCGACAGTCTTTTAGAGCTCCGTGCAATATTCCAAGCTTAATTGTAAACAGAGGCTAATTGGGGCATCGCAATGGATTTCTGCGCAAGGCACCTTAAGTGTGCATCATTCATCATTTGAAACGGAGCTGAGGCGGTCCATAGATTTACGTGCTAGTTTACTGCTTTCCTAGTTAAATTTGTTAATTAATTAGGGTTTTGTACTTATTTGGACTGTAATATTCATTTGGGACTGTATTATTTATTCGGACCCTCCGAGCGAGGGCACAATTGTAATAAGTGTGCGTGTGTGCGATGTATGTCTTCCAACCCCACGTCTTTCTCCCTTTTATTTACCAGTTTATGATGGTTAGATTAGGGCATGTTTCAATTAGCATACAGTATGATAGCATGTTTGCATTCATTTATCCGTTTTGCATGCATCGGGCTCGGTGCATCATACTAACTGCATTTGTATTTCAATTCTAAGTTGAATACATGTTAGTTGTAGCATTCCATATGCCATGTTTAGAATAGCCGAGCTTAGTTGCATTTTGCATGTGTTGCATTAGGCATTTCTGTATAGTTAGGATCATGCATGGATTTCTAACATAGCTTCTGTTTTGGCTTGGAGTACTCGGTAAGTTTTTACGCTTTAGCATCCTTGCATGTGTGTGAGTGACTGCCATGATAGCATGCTTACCATGAGGCTATTTGCTTATGTGATATAACTGCCTGAATGCCTGTGGGTGAAGGTTGGGTTATTTGGATTGGAACAATGCATTGACTGTAAGTTTTAAGCCCACTAGATAGTGGCAAAATCATCTTTTCTAAGCCCACATGAGGGTGGCAAAATCTGCATTTTAAGCCTACTTGCGAGTAGCAAACTATCTTTCAAAAACAAACATGAAATGCTTTGTTCCAATTCGGGCGATCCAGTCTATACTTGTATGCTGTGCGCATCACATAGTAAATCTAGGCTAATAACCGGAATAAGAATGCATAATATTTTCAAAACTAGATATCATGGTTAGTAGAGGCCGATCTTTGATCGGACGAGCGGGGGTGCTCACGAAGTGACCTTCCCCAATCGTACCCAAGTTCCCGAGCCGAGGCAACTTTGGTGATGACGGACACGTGGCCTTAGGCACGAGTCAGGGTTTCCTAAATTTCCCAAAATAAAATATTTAGGTGGCGACTCTGTATCTGGCAAAGCAGTCCATGTTTGGCACTTCTTTAAAAAAAAAAAAAATATGTTTTCTCAAAACAATTTGCCGGATTTGGACTCTTTGGTTCAGATTAAGAACCGTGACGATTTGAGTCCGAACTGTAGTGAGCCCAAAATGAACAGAACGGGACTCTTCCTCCCGGGCGTTCGGGGACGTCTACACTCGGCCAGGCCTTCCCAGGTCTTCACACTTCCTTTTGGCAATTTGTGAAACCAATCCGATGTAATTTCCCAGAAGGATGAGGGGAACACCTTGCAAAGCAACGGCTCGTTCCCAGTGTACAATGCCATCGAGTTTAGATATAAATCGACGTGAAAGTTGGGGTCCGACTTACCATCGTATATCTGGAACCTCGGCATACTGAATCTTTTTAGGGCCTCAAATTTGTCCAATTCCACCGAGAATGGTGTTCTTGGCTTAACAAGGGAAGTTACCTCGGCGTTTTGTTGCTTCCTCTTGAGGTAATCTCTTAACTCCTTTTTGGTCCACCCAAAAGCTCGGCTATCTCCTGATTTCAGTCTTTTAGGTGCACTACTCTCAGCTTTGTTGTCAGCCCTTTTCGATCTTTCTTCATTGGTTGCATCGAAGCACAACTCCTGCCTTTGAACATGCCGGTGTTCTCTGGGGTTTGCTTCCTTGGTGCGATGTGTCATTCGAGATTCTTCCCTTCTCGACTCTCCTTGCCTGACCTCCTTTGAAGGCCGGTGAGAGTGTTTTTCGCTCCTGGTGTACTAAGGGGCTACGGGGATTGTTTTCTGCCCTCCCTTCTGGGCATTGGCCGTTGGAATCGACATGTGTTGCAGCGGGAACGGTGGCTGCATGACGTTGTTTTGCATCATGAAATTGACGACCGATTGCAGGTTTGCCAATTTGTTTGCTATCCCTTTCATCTCTTCGTCCCTCCGTAGGCATCTATCCTTCCATACCTAGAGGTTATCCTCGTTATAGTACTCGTTTCGGTCAGATTTCTTCTGTACGTCGCCCTCCTGGTCGACGTCCTTTCCTTCGTGATTCTTATCACGAGTCTCTTCGTTGCAGTTGTCTCCTTCGACGTCAAGGTCAATAGATCTTCCACTCCCAGTAGGAGTGTCGTCCCCAACCTTCTCTTTCTGTTCGTCGTTGGCTATCTATTCTCCTTTCTTTCCCACAGACGGCGCCAAATTGTGTGAGTGAATTTCTGACCACACTGCCAACTCAGTATTCAACTGGAGAGCACTGACAGAATAGATGGCGCCTGAATGACCTATAACAGAAAGAAGAGATTCTGGTGGTGGTTCGTCCACCCGAAGGCACTCCGACGATCAAGTTAGTTAATTATCTCCCAAAGATAACCAAAGTGCTTAACTCACTGTTCAGAATATAAATTGCGTATCTTAGATCCATGGGGGTGCCTCTCTTTTATAGCCAACACTTACCTAATCCCAATAGAAGCCTAACTTCAATGGACTTAGGATTACTACTAATCTTGGACTCCTAGTAGGATTAGGATAAACTCTATAAGAGTCTTCTCTCATTCTAAGACTCTTGTCCCTTATCTGCTTATCCCGGATTCCGGTATCTTCGCAGATAACCTCGGCCTAGCTGAGATGATCTCGGTATCATAACCAGGATACGTGTCACCTCGGCTGGCACTTCGGTGACACTTCGGCCACGTGTTGTCATTCAAAAATTATGTTCCCACACTGCCAACCCCATTTGATGAAATTAGTATAATAAATAGAGATTTGAACGTCCTTAATTTGACTAACAAAATGGTTGGATAAAGTCGAATAGAAAAGAAAGATTCATGTAACCAACCCCATTTGATGAGATTTAAGACTTTGTTTGGTTTGATTATGGAGCATGTTGTAGGGTTAATGGGAGACAAGAATTATTCACCTAAACACATTTGCAACATTTGCAACTTTTTATTAAACACTAAAGCTGGGTGAAATCTATTTACACCCAAAAAATATTAAAGTAAGCAGTACACCCTATTAAATTAAGTGAGCAGTACACCCAAAAAATACTCTCAGTATGCCCAAATAAAACAAATTTAAAAATTCAAATTGCTTTTGAAAAAAATCTTTCTTTTATTCATGAACAATTGGAACCCGACACTGACAAAGACAGCACCGGCGAAGGAGGATGGTGATGTAACACAAAATTGGATCACGTCGTTGATTTAGCAACATCAAATTCAGTAACACCAACAATTGTTCTTCTTTTACCAAGTTGAAATTAACAACAGACGTGAGCGATATAATACTGGTGGCCAAGCACAAAGCAAACATAGTTCATTGTTGGGCTGTATGCTCTTTGAACAACCTTAAGATTATTGAGAAAATCATTTTTCAATTTTTTGATTGGGTACTGATTTTCAAATTTTGGATATGCATTTAAGTATTAAAGACTATAATTCCTCCTCAATTATAGTATAATTGAAAGCTGGATTGTATTTAATTTTGCATTCGTAAAGCTTTATATAGTCACTTTGTTCAGCTATATATGTAGTCAACTTGGTGGGGTGGATTGAAATTTTAGAGTGAAGAAGAAGAGAAAATGATTGAAACTTGGGAAAAAAGATGAAAATTGATTAGGGTATACCATCAGAAAAAAAAAATATTTTATTTTAAGATTTAAATGTATTGTTTTTAAAATTCAAATAGAAATTGAAATTTTAAAATTTGAATTGGGCATATTGAGATAATTTTTGAATTTAAATAGAATGGCCCCCCTAAGGCAGTGTTTTGAATTATAAATTTGAGAAGAAATTTTGAAAGAAAAGAGAAAAGGCAAATAAAATGTAATTATATTTATATTTACATTTCATCCAACTTTTTTCTTTTTTCTTTTTTTTCTTTCTAAATCTCTTCCAAAATCCATGATACACAATAATATCATTAATATTTTTTTCCTTCTTAAGAAGCTTAAATTAGTGTAGTTTATAATGTACAACTATTATCAACTAGGTTAACCAATGTGATTAAAAAAACTCATCAACAAGATCCAAGCAACAACACTACAAAGAAGTAATAAGAAAAGAGAAGAAATCGATGCAGGAAGAGTACAACCTGTTGCCAAATGGATATTTAAGATAATAATAAAAGAATGCGGGGTGTTTGGATAACAAAACTAGTATTTGGAAAGAAAATATAATTCTTGACATTGCAAAAAGAATGGGGGGTTTGAATTAAATGTTAAAAATAAAAAATATAAGATGGAACAAGCAGAGTAAACAATCGTGAATTCTACAGAGCAACTCTCTTTCTTTTTTTTTTTTTGGGTAAAAGCAATGATCATCAGTGAATGATGTAGGTAAGAGCCAGAGCAAGCAGCATGAGCACATATGCTATTCCTTGATCTACGGCTACCCCTGCAAAATCACAAGTAAATCAATTTATTACTAACATCATCAACAGGCATTTTGATCAATTTAAACCAAACTAGACTCATTTTATGAACCAAAACGGGAGCAAGAATAAAGACAAGTTCGGTGTCAGGAACTCGGTGTCAGGAACTGTCATTGAGGCCTAGGTCACAAGTTCGGATTTCGTAAAGTGATTTAATTCTGGACTTGTACTTGATAATTACTCAGTATGTGTTCAGCCAGGAGACTACGGGTGTGTTTGGTTTGGTTTTGGGAGATAAATTTTTTAAAAAAAATTTAAGAAGATAGTTTAGAAATTTTTTGATTTGTTTGGTTTGTTTGGTTATATATTTTGGGAGTTTGAGATGATATGTTGAGCAGATGTGTGTGAGAGAAAAAGTGATTGAAAATGAGAGAAGTGAGAGAAAAAGTGATTGATTGATATGTAGAAGAGAGAAAGTGATTTTGAAATTTTTTTTCCAAAATTACTAAACCAAACAAAATTTTAAAATTTTTTCTCCAAAACTATTCTCTCAAAAACAAACCAAACAAGGCCTACATATTCCACAATTAATAAGGACAAAAGCCGGATACCCTTGTAACCCCAAAAAAGGCAATCCTAAATTTCCAAAGGGTGGTGATTTAGACCCCCTTTTTTAGACCTCCTTTTGACCTCCTCTCTTTTCTCATTGGTCCCCCTTTCCTGCACATCCAATCACCCCCTGACACATGGCAAAGGGGGGTGAGGGGGTGCCCCCAAAAGGAGTTCTCAAGTATTATCCATTTCGAAATCGGATATGTGTGGGATGAACTATATACCCGAGAACTAATTAGGACAAAGACTAGATACCCTTGTAACCCAAAAAATGGAGACAGAAAACCCTCAATTTCCGAATCAATTACACGTGGGACTGAGGAATTATATTTCCGAGGACTAATTAGGACGAAGATCAAGAATTTATTAAAAAAACAAAAAAGATAACTCTAAAATTTTAAATTAGATATATGTGAAAGGGGATGTTATGGAATGATTACTTAGAATGAAGACTTTAGTTGCCAAAAAGAAAAGAAAAAATACAAACCTAAATTTCTAAATTGCCTAGTCAAAACTTCTTTTCACAATTTTATAAAATCATTCATAAAATCAAACACAATCCCTTTTTAGATATAGTTTGGACGGTGGAGGCCACATTTAGGGAGCTCACCTATGTGAAAGAATTTTATATGATTTGATGAATGAATTCGATCCACTTAAAATTTTCCCAACAAAAAATGAAAATTTTCCCAACAAAAAATGAAGAGAGATCAAAAGAACTTTTCATCCCCAGCAAGAAATGGAGAGAGAGAGAGAGAGAACAAACCATCACTTGTAGGGGCAGGTGCAGGAGCAGGGGCAGGGACATGAGCATGAGCATTGATAGAAGGAACAACCAGAGCCAAAACAAGTGCCATAACACCCATCACAACAAAATTTACTCTCAACATCTCCATTTACAAAAAAATAAAAAATAAAAAATACTCAAAGCTTTCTTCTTCTTCTTGAATGAACCCTAAAAACCCTTTTTCTTTCCCTCTCCTATTTCCCTCAAATCATAGAATGAAATGACTATGCCTCATATTCTAGGTGGTGGGGGGTATAAATGGAGGTGGGGAACCACCTGTTTGGCCCTAGGGAAAATTTAAAAAATGAAAACAAAGGAAAGGAAACGGTCACTCTGGCATTTCACAACGGTTGTCTGACAAACAAGAGTGTGTCAGAATCGACCTGGACCGTTGATGGCTGCCACGTGTACGGACCACAAGGGCTGCACATTCTCATCTCTTAGAAAGTCCAGCAAGAGTTTAGCTGTGTTCACTGGACCTCGGCCAATCAATGAAGATTTCTTACCACTTTCCCACCTGCATTAAATGATTGGTCCTATTATTTTAATCTTTCTCAATTCTTTTTCAATTTGTGCTCACACATTTTAAATTTCGTAATTAAATTCGCCCGTTGCTTCCACCACATGGAATCTCAAATCACATCGTTTGTTAGATGCACTATAATTTCAAAAACTTTTTATTTTTGAAAGTTTGTGTCAAATTATTTGATATAATTTGTTCTTATAAAATTTTATCAATAAGTGTCTTAAGATCACTTAGAGTGTTTCGGAAAATAACTTATAAGTTGATATTTTAGTTTATTAAGAAAAAAATGTATAAAAAATAGAGACATGATATAATTCAAATAAGTCAACAAATTAATAAATTCACTTTTTTTTTTCTTCTCAAAAAAGGCTTTATTAAGAATATATTAAATAGAAAAGCGTTAAAAATCCCAAATGTTTTACCAACCTTTTTACCCAATGTGGGTGTAGGACCTACACCATATGGGTCCTACATTCATGTGAGATAGTTGATAAAAATGTTTATAAAATATTTAAAGTCCCTATCATTACTCTATTAAAACCGTGGTGCTACATACGCCAATTAATATACACACTAGTGTACCAACTAGTGTTATGTCATTATTACTGATCTCACCTATTATACAAAGAAAAATGCTTCAGGCCACTAATTGAAGATCACTAATTCACCACTAATGACGTGGCACCATGTGAACTCCACTATTGATGTGATAATTTGGCTTTTTTTTTTTTTTTTTGCACTGCCAGCTCTAATATCTGGCATTAGTGCTACCAAATTAGAACACTAAATCAATGCTGTTATACAAATTACAAATACTTAAAAATTTTTAAAATTATACCACATTATCTATTAGTATACTGATTAGTATATTAATTAGTACATATAGTATTATTTTTAAACAAGATAACAACCTCTACTAAGTAATAAATGTATTGTACTGAATACATTTTTTTTCTAGTGGTACCAAACAGGGCCGGCCCTGAGTTCGTCGGGGCCTAAGGCGAACTTCAGAAATTGGGGCCCTTTTATATTGAAAAAAAAATTCATGAATAAAATAATAAATTACAACTTTTTTATTTGTTTGTAGCTATAACAAAATTTACTTACACATATAATCATTAAAATTATAAACAAAACAATTAATAAAACAAAATTAGAACAAAAAAATTAGGAAAAAATTATTCAATTAAAATTGATAAAGACCTAGGTAAAAAAATTTGAGCAAAATTATTTATTCCACTAAAATCTAATAGATAAAGAAGGTAAAAATAAAAAATAAAAAAATAGGGCCCATATATTGTATGTATTATTTTTCTTGAGCCTAAACACTTTTTTTTTAATATATATTTCATTTTAATAAATATGGACCAAACTACACTTATAAATAAATATGGAGTAAATCATACATGGACCCAAAAAAATATTTTGGGGTCCTTTAAATTGATCCTAAAACCCAAAAAAAAAAAAACATTGAACCTATATTATTTTACCAAATTTAGGGCCCCTATTTTTGGGCCAAATTTAGGAGCCCTATGTTATATAAGTTTATATGTTTTACCAAATTTAGGGGCCCTATTGTTTTTTTTTTTTTTTTATTTATATATTTTTATTTTAATAAATATGGGCCAAACACATTTATAAATAAATATGGACTAAATTATACATGGGCCCAATAAAACATTCGGCGCCCTTTAAATTGATCTTAAAACCCAAAAAAAAAAAAAAAAAAAAAAAAAAAAAAAAAAAAAAGGTTGGACCTATAACAATTTTTTAAATTTGGGGACCCTATTTTTGGGCCAAAATATGGGGCCTAAGGCACAAGCCTTACCTGCCTTAGGGCAGGGCCGGCCCTGGTACCAAAATACCCTTTTGTATTTCTTTTTATTTTAAATTTTTATTTATTTTTTCTTGACCTTTTCAGTTTCCAGACCTGTGCTAAGCTTCACATTACATTTGCAAGAAATAACGAATTAGAAAAGTATGCAGCACCTGCTATAGCTAACGGTCACCGAAACCTTCTTTTTAATTGTATTTTCCATTTGACATAGGCAGAACTTTGCCCATGACAAAGTGGAAATGAATGAGGCACTAAAATAAAATATTAAATATATAAAAATTTTACACAAAATGTTTATAATAACTTGTGTATTCAGAAGCGGCCAAACCCTTTTTAGGGCTTAAGACAAAATTCAAAAGGGAGCCTTTTTTATATTTAAATGTGAGTAATGATATATAAACCTATATATATATATATATAATGTGTTGAATTGTGAACTTGTCATTTCAAAATTCAAAATTTATCAAGACGTATTTTATTTATAAAAGTGCCACTGCTGTACAAGAATTTTGGAATAATATATTTTTCTTTTAAATATTGTTTGTAATTTTAAATATTATTTTATTTGTGAGGCAATCATATAAAAAAATAACATTGAGAGAAATGAAAAATAAGAAAAGAAAAGGGTATTTTGGCACCACTATGAAATTTTTTTTTAGTACAATACATTTAGAAAAATTCTATTTACAAGCCACTAATTTTCTCAGTAAACATAATTAAATTTATATTCCAATAATATTCTCAAATGAAAAGACCATTAAGGACAATATGGTGGTGTATTCTACCCATTCGAAAATTTTATATATAAAAACAAAAAATATTCTTCACACACATCATCACCTATAGACATATAAACATCCAAAATAAAACATCTAAAATAAATTAGTTTTGAAAATTTAGGATTTAAGAACATTAAAATCAATTGGTTTTGAAGATTTAAGATTTAATAACATTGAAATCAATTTTGAACATTTACACACTATGGATGATACTAAGATTGTTGATTTCGAACAATAAAATAATGAAAATGTCAGTTTAATAAAACAGTGAATATCAATCCCAATCAAACAATCAACGACAAATCGATACAAAAATTTAACGTGGAAAAAACTACAATTGGAGCACCTCCAATTGTGATTAAAATAATAAAAAAAAAATCAAGGGCTAAAATCACAAAATAAGCCATTAAGAAGACAAAAAAGAATTACACATGAATCTCCTTAATTACCTAGCGAATCCACGCTCAAATTAAACCAAATTCGATGTGCCTTTTTCACCACCACCTTCACCTCAGAATTGCTTTGCCCAACGTTGAATTCACAAAGCCAATGTCGAATCCACAACGATGAGCCACTTCAAAATCCACCAAAGTTTCAGGCCCAAGTTTCCTAGAATCCACCAAAGAATACCTCTCTCTTTATGTAAATAAAAGAACAAAATCAACTCTGGATGTTTGACACTCTGTATTTCATTGATCAATCGATCATCTTGTATACATCAAGGAAACTCGTATAAAAACACCCTCCAATCTAAAATACTTTGTATTTTACTCTTCTCTGAGAATCTAGACGGGTTCAATCCTAAAAACAGCAAACGACGCACTTTATACTAAATAGAGTCACATTGACCGCTAGAGCCATCACTTGACTGCTCGAGCGGTGTGAGTAAAGGCAGTACAAAACATATAGGCCAACCGCTCGAATGCAACTTCTACTGCTCGAGCGGTAAAACAAGTTTTCTAGAAGTTTTGAATGTAGGCTGAAAAACTAGAAGCTCCACTTCATTGCTCGAGTGCACAAATGACCGCTCGAGCGGTCGAACAACTTGATCCCCGTATATAGTTAGCGAAGTGGCAAAAAAAGAATGCACAAGATACGGAATGTCAGTACAAACTCTTCTGCACAAGCACAATTCGAGTGAGATTCGCATCTAAACACTCATAGCCTCACTGAAACGAAAGAGCAAATAAAATTACAACTGAAAGAAGTTTTGTCAAATAAGATTGCCAATTACTAAAACCTAACAAATTTGTTCAATTTTATTTTTTTGTACGATGATATTACGTTCAGACAACCAGAGTTGAGCTAAACTCGAAATAGAAATTGCTATGAAAGTTGAATCGGTAACCAAATCAAAAGAAGATAGGAAAAACATATCAATGTGAGAATAAAAGGTGTGAATCAAGGGTGAGAATGACGATCTTCAACACCAGTAATGCACCGGCGAAACAGCGGCGAGATGATGGCAAAGATGGAGATCTAAAACGACGATAATGCACTTGAAAGCCAATGGAAAAATGACGGCGACAATGGAGATCTAAAATAACGAGAATGCATTGGCCGTAGGAAACCCTCCACCAGTGATGCAGATCTTTAACGCCGATAATGGAGATCTATGGTGTTTTGAAGATAAAGATATTTGGGTGTGGGTTATCGTGGGTTATCGTAGGACTAGTAATACAAAGTTAAGGTATGAACTAAGATATTTTCAAACTCTAAAAATTATTACGTATGTATACTAAGTAATGTTGTGTACTGAGAGAATTAGTAACGTGTAAATAGAATTACCCATACATTTGTTACTTTCTCAACTTTGTATAATTGTGAAGGCTATCAATTTTATTTAATGCATTCTTAACAAGTGTCCTTAGTGCTCTAAGGGTACTTGTTAACAAAAACCTTTATCAGACATAAATAACTTAAATAAATTGAGTTTTGGAATCTATATAAAAGCAAAAAAGTCAAAAAGTTATTAAAAAAGTCAAAAAATTAAAGAACTATATAAAAAGTCAAAGATTTTATTTTCTTTCTCATTTTTGCACGTTTTCTTGTAAAAAAAAAAAAATCAAAATATACTAATTTTTTTAATCTCATATTTTAGCAAAAAAAGTCAAAAGGTTACTAACTTTTAATTTTAGACATACTAGACATACTATTTTTTTTTTTTACTCTTTGTTTTTTAGATTATTAGCTTTTAATTTAAAATAAACTACACCAAATAGCAATTAACATGTTTGGTGTAATTTATTATAAGTTGAAAGTTGATAATCAAAAGTAAGGTAAATTACACTGACCTAACTGAGTTTTGAAAAAAATGCAATAAAGCTCATAGTTTTGAAATAATTATGCTGACCTTCTCTTTAATAAAGTTAAATGAATCGAAACTAATGTAGATGATGCAAAAACACCAAAATAAACAACATAAAATATAAATTTTCATGTAAAAGAGAATACCATTTTTTCATCCATATAACTAATAAATTATTGATTCAAGGAAGCTCAATGTAATTATCTCAAAATTGTACAACCTATCGTATTTTCTACAAATCTAAAGAGATGTCATTGTAATTTACCCTAAAAAGTAAATGATCTTTCTAACAAGTGTCTCAAGGGTATAATAAAAAGGGAAAGGGAAGGGAAAGGGAAAGGGAGGGGAGGAGGGGAATAGAACCCAATACACTTTTCACTAATTTCATAATTTTTTTTTACTTATTTTAAAACATTTTGTATCATTTTTGATAATTTTCAAAGCACTTTTACATTAATTCTAACGTTAAACAATACATGAGAGTACGAATAGAACCCAATACACTTTTCACTAATTTCACAATTGTTTTTACTTATTTTAAAACATTTTGTATCGTTTTTGATAATTTTCAAAGCACTTTTACATTAATTCTAACGTTAAACAATACATGAGAGTACTTGTTAGCATTTACCAAAAGTAAAAAAGTAAAAAACTCTCATCTCTCAACTTTACTATGTTTTTAAAATTTATAGAAATTATTTTTACATAATAAACTATAAATAAAAGTTACAAAAAAAATATAGACTTCCAAAACAAATTTAAAAAACAATTCTACTATAGACCAATAATTTAATAGCACTACTTAGGATTGCGAATGAACCAAACTGTTCATGAACAAGCTTGACTTAGCTCATTAAGGGCTCGGCTTGGCTCTACTTGGTTCATTTAGTAAACGAGCCGAACTCGAGTTCGAGCTCACATAAGCTCGGTTCGTTTATCTTTATTTAAATTATATGATAAATATATTATTTATATAATAAATAATATATAAATATATATAAATAATAGTATAAATACATTATTTATAATATAAATAATATTTAAAAAACCTTATCGAGCCGAGCCGAACCAAACTCGAGTTTCATTAATATTAACAAGCCAAACCGAGCTCGAGCCCAGTTTCTTATCAAGCCGAGCTCGAACTCAATAAACGAGCTTGATAAGTAAACGAGCTAAGTTCAACCTCAGTAAAGCTCGGCTCGACTCGATTCGTTTGTAGCCCTAGCACCACTACAACAACTACCACAATCCCTAATGATAAGGACTTTGAAACACACTTTCAAAGAAGTTTTGTAGTGGATATGCATGTGTTCACGCACTCTCTGGAAAAAAAAATACATTACAAAAAAAAATCTCGTTCTTACACTTTCTCTTTCTCTGACTCCTCTCTCTTTGTTACCATCTTTCTCACTTCAACAATCTCCCTCTCCTCTCTTTTCGACGACTCCATCTCTTCTCTCTTTAGCTTTCTCTCTCTAAAAACTATCAAACCTGCCACCATCGTTGGCAACCCTCTCCAATGTCGTTCCACTATCTTTCTCCTTTCACCCATCGACGCCACCATCACTGCTGCAAACCCACCCACTCCTTCATCTTCTTCTTCCTCTTCCCTTTTTCTCTCTCTAGAAAAAAAAAAAAAAACAAAGTAGAGAGGACCACCTCCTATGACTACCATTGGATGCAACCCACCGTTGCAAAAAAAAAAAAAAAAAAAAATGATATAGATTTGAAAATTTCTGACTTGTTTTCAAATGAAACCGTTTGATTTTTTTTTCCCCCCTTTTGTTACTTTGTCTCTACTACTTTATTAAATTCAAGTCCTGCGGATTCGATTCTCTCACGTTGTGTTTGGTTGGGGGAATTGGGAAAGGATTTGGAAAGGAAAAAAGAAAAGAAAGGTGAAATGTACAATTTCACCTAGTTTTATACACTTTTTCATCGGGAAGGGATTTGGAAAGAGAAAAGAAAAGATAGGTGAAATGTGGATTTCACACACTTTTTTTTTTTTTAATTTTCCTTTCCAAATTCTTTCCCAAATCCTCCAACTAAACACAACGTCAGTTTTCTCTCTACCGACATCCTCTCTTTCCTTCATGTCCGACGTCCTTTCGACAACCCACACCACCAAGACCCTCACAGTCCACCCCACCGTACCCCTACTTGCCGGTGCCACTCTCCAACACCCAGAAACCACTATCGGAAACCCCCACCCCTACTAGCTCATAACAGTACCTCTCATTACAACATATTAACCATTACATATATATATATATATACAAATCAACATATGAACACCCATGAATATAAGTATATATATGCATAAGCTTGAGTTTTGTGATCCACTCATCAGAATATTCAAGAGGTCGTTGTCTAATGTTGGGAAGAAGAGAGAGAGAGAGAGAAGGCAACATAATTGATTTAAAAAAGGAAAAGGCTTCTCTTCAATCCATTGTGTAGACTGGAGCGTATTGTTGGACCCATGGTTAGGAATGGCAACGGGGGCAGGGCGGGGCCGGGGATCACCCTTCCCGTCCCCAATCCTCGATGGTGGAAATCCCCCTGTCTCCGACCCCAATCCCCGACGGGGAACCCACTACCGCCCCACCCCCGCCCCCGCCCTTAATGGGGCTCGGGTTTCCTGACCCCAAAAATCCCCGGCAAAAAAAAAAAAAAAAAACACAGCTCGAGAAAACGAATCAACATCTGAACTCAAAAAATATCTAACAAATCAAACAGATCTGAACAACAACAACACAACATCAACAGTTCTCAACAACAACAACAACATCAATAGATCTCAACTCAAAAAACATCTAACAAATCAAACATCTGAGCCCAACAGATCTTCATCAACATCTTCATCTTTACTATTTTCCAGATCTGAAGAACAAAAGCAAAAAACAAGAGAGAGAGAGAGAGATACCGTGAGAGGGAGATGAGTCGATGGTGAGAACAAGAGAAGAAGCCGGCGGTGAGGGAGCTATCGGTGAGAAGGAGACGGCGGTGAGGGAGCTGCGGTTATGTGTGAGAGAGTGAGAGAGAGAGAGAGAGAGAGAGAGAACGAGGGGCCAGATATGTTGTTATGTTTGTTGCCAACTCAAACAAACCCCACACACACACCACACACACACATATAAAACACACAGCACACATACATATTTATATATATATAAACTGGATTAGGGGGCTGAACGGGGCAGGGTCGGGGTTGGAAAATGTATCCCCGTCCCCGGCCCGAATATCATCGGGGGATTTATTTTTAAATACCATCCTCGGCCTATTGGGGGTATTTTTCGGGAAAACCATTCAATTCGGGGTCGGGGGTCAGGTCCCTGTCGGGCCGGTTTCAAATTGCCATCCCTACCATGGTGTCTACCACAGGTCTCGATTCGGTAAATTAAACCGTTCAATGTGTAAACTTTTGAGTACTTTATGCCTATAAAAAATCACGTTGATCGGATATCAGTAGCTCCTTGATCAGAACACATTTTTGTAAACGGTAAATATGATTTTAAAAATAATTTGTTAACAAAAATGTATTCCGATTAAGGGGCTACCAATATCCAATCAACATGATTTTTTGCAAGCATAAAGTACTTGACGAGCTCTATATATTGAACGGTTATAATCATCGAAACGGGACTTGTGGTGGGCCTCACGGGCCTAATAGTACACTCTAGTTTATAGAGTAGATTGGAGAGAAATTTCATCCTTTCAGAAACTCTGAAAAAGCGGGGAGAGAGAGAGAGAGAGAGAGAACATCTCCACATCATTAGGGGTTGAGTGGTGCTCTCAAATTGGTGATTTGAAGCATTTTTCTTAAAAATAAAATAAAATAAACTAATTGTAAATATCTCATGTAATTTGCACAAAAGAACCCTATATTTTATTTTGT
>JAPPVO010005958.1:0-10678 GCA_030407325.1 Camellia japonica | reverse complement strand
GGGCCTCAGTGGTGGAGCCCGTACTCCCGTCAAGGGGGACATCAGATATATGCGGCGATAGGTGGCGTAGTTCCCCTCAATGAGATGTAATAAAGCATCGGTGCCCTGCATGTCCCTAGTGACCTCCTCAGTAGATAGCCTGTCGGCAGTCCGCATAGTGGGTGGAGGCACAGCAGGAGGGTCCTGAGAATTATACCCCCACACCTGACGCTGAAAGCATTCCCCCAGGAACCAAGCCCTGCCGACTGGTCCCTCGAGCAGGAACCTATACTGGGAACTAGTCGACCCTCCGGGGTACTGATTCTCGAGATCGTCGCCAAAGACTGCCTAGGGCTGCTAGGTGATCTGCGGATAACCAGTGTACAAATCAATCAGAAATCAAGAAATACGAAGCAGATTAAAGATGAAAATGAAAGGAACTGAGAGTTCTGAAATACCTCTGTCGCGCGCACGGTGTCGAAGTACTGTCGCAGAGAGAAGAGAGTCTCTCGAGGCCTCGATAGGTGCTCGCCCTCAAACATCAATGAAAACGGAGTCATAGGAGGTCCTGCCACCTCCATCTTCGGGCTAATGTGGGGAAGTATGCATATACCATAGCTGAGAAAAGCAGTGCGGAATGTGAATACAAAGTGCTAAAGGCAGAATACAGAATGCAAAGTGCGCCGTGTGTGCAATGAACAAGTAATGAGGAGCAAAAATGTAAATCAATAGGACAGAATGTACCTCCCAAGCTCTTCAGTAGCCGCCGAGTAAGTCCCCCGCCCACGAGAGACTGCACTCATTAACAATAAAGGGTAGCCAGGGCAGCGCCGCCTAATCATACTGATTGACCTGTGATAGGTCTACTAGAGCACTCAAGAGATACAGCCCGACCATGTTCCCTCTATCAGCAAACAGGGTGGTGCCAAAGAGGAACATGAGGAACCACGGTATACTACTCGACCTCCTCGGGAGACTCAGGCTCCATCTGTGGCCGCCGGAATGGGAAGAGAACCAAGTATACCGGACTCTCCCGGAAGCTCTGTCTACAGGTGGGCGAGCCCCCAATAGATAAATCCAAGCAGCCTCCCACTCACTCATATCCTCGTCGTAGGGAATGGGTCCACCGCCTACGTCTAGGCCGGTGAGTACAGCGAAGTCCAGTGGGGTCATAGTCATATCCCCGTGGCAGAGAAATGAAAAGAATTGGTGGTGTCCCCCACCATCTCCCGCCAGAGCAGCAAACAATGTCCTACTGATAAGACAGTGAGATAACCCCCTGCAGAATGGTCCGAATCCTGCAAAGTCAACCAAGTCCCGGACAGGTTCCGACTCAGCATACCACTCCCTCGCGGCAGTGGAGCCATAACCTCGCACCGTGCGAGAGCCAGCCTGCATTTAGAATGAATGCATGTATCAGCAAATGAAGTGAATGAGCTGTGTGCAAATGAAGTGAATGAGCTGTGTGCAAATGAAGTGAATGAGCTGTGTGCAAATGAAATCTGTGGGCTGCGTGTTCACTAAATTTGGTATTTGGGCTGCGTGTTCAAATTTCAGAAAAATCTGTGGGCTGCGTGTTCACTAAATCTGGGCTGTGTGTTCAGTAAATTGGTATTTGGGCTGCGTGTTCAAATTTCAGAAAAATCAGTGGGCTGTGTGTTCACGTCAAATCTGGGCTGTGTGTTCAGTAAATCAGAGTTTGGGACTGTGTGTTCTACTCTTAATCAGTGGGCTGTGTGTTCACGTCAATCTGGGCTGTGTGTTCAGTAAATCAGAGTTTGGGACTGTGTGTTCTACTCTTAATCAGTGGGCTGTGTGTTCACGTCAAATCTGGGCTGTGTGTTCAGTAAATCAGAGTTTGGGACTGTGTGTTCTACTCTTAATCAGTGGGCTGTGTGTTCACGTCAAATCTGGGCTGTGTGTTCGATAAATCAGAGTTTGGGACTGTGTGTTCTACTCTTAATCAGTGGGCTGTGTGTTCACGTCAAATCTGGGCTGTGTGTTCAGTAAATCAGAGTTTGGGACTGTGTGTTCTACTCTTAATCAGTGGGCTGTGTGTTCACGTCAAATCTGGGCTGTGTGTTCAGTAAATCAGAGTTTGGGACTGTGTGTTCTACTCTTAATCAGTGGGCTGTGTGTTCACGTCAAATCTGGGCTGTGTGTTCAGTAAATCAGAGTTTGGGACTGTGTGTTCTACTCTTAATCAGTGGGCTGTGTGTTCACTTCAAATCTGGGCTGCGTGTTCAGTAAATCTATGTTTTGGACTGTGTGTTCAAGCGTAATCAGTATGGGCTGTGTGTTCATCGTCAACTTGGACTGTGTTTTCAGAAAATCAGAGTTTGGGCTGTGTGTTCAATCTATCAGTCAGTGAGCCGTGTGTTCAACAATTCAAGTGTTTTAACTACGTGTTCAGAGTGCAAACAAAGTACTATGTCATAAGCTATAACTGTGTGTTCAAGCATGGCAAAGCTACAAAATGCAGAGAAATTACAGAGAATGAAGTAAAATACCTCTCGTGCCTCGTGAGAGAGGTGCTGCTCCGGCTCTCGCAAAAGAAGATCCCCGGGTACCCGATCGTTGAACTCGGTGAAGTGACGGAAAACTGCCCGCGGAAGCCTATGTGCCAGCGGAGCATATCGATCGGGGATAAAAGGCCGGACCCTCGGGGGCAATGCCATGATGTCAAAATCATCTCCGGCACCCGGAGGACCTCCACCGTAAGGAAAATGGCCTGCCATTTCGAGAAATCTGCAAAAAGGAGCAAAAATGAGTAAAAATGAGCCAAAATTGGAAAAAGTCAACAAAAGTCAACTCCCGGGAAATAAAAAGTCAACAAAAGTCAACTCCCGAGAAAATATTCCAAATATTGAGACAAACTTACCTCAGGTGGTGAAAATGAGAAGAGAAGCTCCGAAATCAAATTTTAGTCGGCTCAAAGTGCTTAAATCTGAAGGATTTCGCGAAAACAACTTGCGTGGAAGGCCGAGGGGCGTGTATAAAATACAGATCTGGGGAAGAAAATGGCTTAGAGAGCAAGAGGAGAGAATTTCACACTTGGGGGTGTGATTTCGGAGGCAATGGGCAAGCATATATATAGAAATTGCCGAAATGACCAAAATGCCCCTGCTTTTGGCAGGTGGCCGGCCGGCCACCTTTTCTGGCTGGCCGGCCATTTGCTTTTCCCCCCTGGCCGATGGCCTCTCCTAGGGCAATGGCCTGGCCGACCATGGTCCCCACCCCCTCCCCTACCTCTCTGCAAATTTTGAGGAAAATCGGAGTTCCCGGGACCTGAAAAAGTTCGAGAAAAGTGCACTTTCTGGCGCCGAATTGCTCCGTTGGAACTTTAGCTGCAATTTCTGATATGTGTCTCATCATTATTCATCAAAATCAAGGTGTATCCTTTTTGAACATGTTGTAACCTCTCCGAGAGGTGAAACCGAGGCCATGATTGAGTTGCCTTCGCCGAAATGCGCGTTTCCCAGCTCGTTGTTGCGCAACAAACGGGCACCCTGATTTGTGCTCGTTTTGCATTATTTGGCTCACAATTTGCATTCTCATGAATGTTTTGCATTGTCATGTGTGATTTCTTGGTGTACAATGCCTCTATGCTTGAACATGCGTTGTCACGCATTATCTTTTCTCGCATTGCGATGCGTTCACCCACCGACACTGTGTGTGTCAAACTTTCAGAATCATAGGAATCACATTGAATATATGTTGTTGGCATATTGTTCTTGTTGAATTTCTCTATTTTGCAGGCACGATATTGTATGTACGGTTCATTTGAGGCTGGTGCGACCAGACGAATCGCGCAGGTATCGTATCTTCTCCGTGTGAGACGCGACGAGAATTGAATAATTCTCCGCACTCTTAACTGCATGAAATGTAGTTGTTGTTTTGCATTCTTGCTTAAAATTGTTGCATCTATTTGTCAATACCTGCTTCATTACAGCTTGCTGCACTTGTATGATCACCCGGCTCCGCGCCTGTCACTTTGCATTTCGCCCCTTTGCCTGCGGGCATGTCTGCGGGCACACATTTCTGTTCATCTTGTATGATTGTCTAAGTCTTCGGCCTTGTCAAAAATGGGTCGTCTCTAGGCTTTGACATTCACTCTCGTCACTTCTTGACTTCCGAGTTCTGTCAAAGAGGGGCAACTGTAGACACCCCATTTTTGACCGACCTTAAGACTCAGACGTCACCGATTGAGCGCTCGGTGATGTTGCATATTGTGCTCGTTCAGAAGTCTCAGAGTCGCGGCCGTGCGCCCTGCCTCCGGACTTCCGAACTCTCTTCCATACCCTGCCTCGGTTTGCGAACCAGACTCAGTTTTCTCTGTTTTCTTTCCTGAGGGAAGGGAGTAGTCCTGTAGGCTATCTCTCGGTGGCCGTGGGCTACATTTCGTGGCCGTAGGCCATTTTGCTCATTTCGGAGCCCGGTTCCCGGTTTTCGGAGCCGTCAGGCCGTGTGCCTCGGTTCGGGACCGCCCAACCATCTCCGATTCCTCCGGTTTTTGGCAAGTGCCTCTGTTTTATCATAACGAGGAACACTGGGGTCTCAGATACCCACTTCGTGGCTGAATGCCACTTTCGGTGTTTGCAGCCGGTTTTTCGGGCCCCGAACCTCGCGGTTTGGCCCCCGAGCATTCGTTTCGCATCGATTTTCGTTCATTCTTGGAAAATGCCTCTGTTTTATCATACCGAGGGACACTGGGGCCTCACATACCCACTTCGTGGCTGAATGCCACTTTCGGTGCTTACAGCCAGTTTTCGGGCCCCGAACCTCGCGGTTTGGCCCCCGAGCATTCATTTTGCATTAGTTTTTGTTCAATTTTGGCAGGTACCTCTGTTTTAGCACCAGGAAGATCACTGGAGGGTGGGAGGCCAGCAATTATCTCAGATAACCAGTTATGCTCTTCCGGCGCCCGTTTTGCTCACTTCCGGGCTAATGTTGAACACCCTAGGCCCATTTTCTTCCAACCACAACCACATATTTGTGATGAGGGCACATGGGAGGACACCAAAAAGTGGTGGTCGGCCAGTAATTGTGGTTTTCATTTTTGAGCCTCTCCTTCAAGTCCAATGTTGTGACTCCTGTTTCAGAGTTGCCAAATTCCAACCTTGGGACCTTGTTCTACACACCTGGGAGGACACCAAGGTATGGTGGTCGGCCAGCAATTCTTGACTTCATTTTTGGCCATGGCCGGCCGGCCAGGGGGAGTGGCTGGCCGACCAGTTGGGGTGGCCGGCCGGCCACCTTCAAGAAAGGTACCTGGCCGGCCTGCTTTCTCCTTTTGGACCCTTTACAGCTGTCCAGCTGTTTTTTCAAAATATCCTAGCCTCCGGGGGATATTTTGGGAGGGAAAGTTTGGGTGCATTTCCCTCCCCTTTTACACCCTCTTTTGGTCTATTTAAGGGGCTGAGCTCCTCCTTGGTTAATGTGGTGGCCGAATAAATGGCAAGGATGGGGGAGGTATATCTTAAGAGCTATACTCTAGCCGGCGTACATCCCGCATAGACATGGAGGCCGAATAGGGAAGGATCCCTAGAGCCGAATAATGGAAAATAATAATGATTGAAAAAGTAGGCTCTGGTCCCGAGGATCAAAAAAAGAACAAGTATAAATATAGAGGCAATGAACTAGAAAAGGTATGTAAGAAAATCACTTCTAAAACTTAGTAACAATCTTTCTTGAGGAAAACTGACTTGTCCGTCGGAGTGCTAATTCCGGCACCCCCGACCGGAGTATTCGTGTCTTTGCAGGTGTCTAGCAGAGGATCATCAGCGTCTCCCAGGATCGGAAGAGTATTTCCAACCCATTTCCCCACAATTGGCGCCGTCTGTGGGAATACTCGAATACATCCATGGAAGACGTGACCGAAGATCCTCCGATAGCCACCGACGCGACCACACAGGTAGACGACCTCACCCCAGCTAACATGCTCGGAAAAGAGACCATCGCGGCACGACGCGCCCTGAACTTCGATTCGCCAACGACCTCAGCGCAAGAAACAATGCAGGCTATTATAGAACAAGCAAAGCAGAACGAACAGAGGCTCGAGAACATGATCGCTGAGAACGAACGACTCCGTCAGGATTTGGCCCTGGAGGTAGCAAAATCGAGAGAGGCCATGCGCGAGGAACCAGAGCGACCTCCGAAGGCGGACGGACAAAGATCTCGGGCCCGACCAAAAGATACCAGTAGCAACTCCAACTCATCATCCACGGAGCTCGACGCAAGGGGACGGTCCGAAACCTCCAGCTCCTCTGAAAAAGATCTGCGAACAAGGAACAAGCGCAGGAGAATCAGCTCAAACGAGGAAGACCAGCACGATCCTTTCGTTCGACGGATCGCAAGGGCATCCCTGCCCAAGAAATTCAAAGCCCCGTCATTCACTCTTTACGACGGAAAATCAGACCCCACTGATCATATCCGTCATTACAAACAGGCCATGACGCTACACGCAGACAATGAAGCCCTCATGTGCCGAATATTCCCTAGCAGCCTAGGTCCACTAGCCGTCAGGTGGTATTACAAGTTGGAGCCAGCTTCGGTTAAAAGCTTCCGACAACTGCAGAAATCCTTCAGGGCCAGGTTTATCACCAACGAGGTACAACCGAAACAGGCCGACTCCCTCTGGGCTATGCAGATCCAGTCGGGAGAGACGCTCAGAGCGTATTCGGCGTGATATTGGGAGTGCTTCAATCTTGTTGACGACGCTTGCAACGACTCCATGGCCATCACCGCCTTCAAAATGGGTTTACATCCTGACAGTGCTCTGCGCAGTTCCCTGACCAGAAGGCCCCCCAAAACAGTTGGGCACTAATGAAGAAGGTTGAAGAATACTGTAAGGTCGAAGATGATGCCATAAGAATAAAAGCCGGACAAACCTCCAGCAAAACGGCCCTCCCCGAAATCGCTCGACCAATAAGCTCCGTACCGCCACCGAGCCCTGAGCCCTGGCAACGAGCCAAGCGGGATAAGAGGCGGGACTCCCGCCGATCGAGCGATCAGTGCTCCCACCGAATGAACGAACAACTACAAGTCGACAGCAGACGCTCAAGGCGAACCGACAAAAAATATACGAGTTAACGGAGCCGATCGCAGCAATAATGAAAAGTCCAGCACCTTCCATTTTTCAAGTGGCCGTCGAAGATGGTGGGGCCTCCCGACACACGGAGGAGGACAGACGATGCGAATACCACAAAGATCACGGCCACGAAACCGAGAGTTGTTATGCGCTAAAGGATCATCTGGAGGAACTAGTACAAGATGGTCGATTGCAACAATACGTGGGCAAGGGAAGCCAACCAAAGCATTAGCCCTGAGACAGGATTCACCCCCGCTTGGTGTGATCCACATAATCTACAGTTTGCCGGCACCCCCGACCGTGCATACAATCCAATCACACCGATCCTCCAAAGAATAACTTGTCAACTGGCAAGCCCAGAGAAACTCAGACAATTAAGTTCAATGACTCCGACTCGTTGGAACGAAGGCCAGCCACGTCGATCCTTTGGTCGTCAAATTACGCGTACGACAGTTCAGCGTTGAACGCATTCTCGTAGATCCAGGCAGCACTTCGGAAATTTTGTACTACAGAACTTTTGTTGAACTCGGTCTCAACGAGTCGGACCTATCCCCGTCCTCTCAACCACTGTTCGGCTTCAACGCGAATCCAGAGTACCCATTGGGGAAGGTCGTGCTCCCTGTTCGAGCGGGCTCAAAAATGGTTGACGTGGAATTCTTAGTTGTTAAGCTTCCGTCACCATATAATGCCATCATGGGACGTCCCTGGTTGCACCTCATGAAGGCTGTCCCAAGCACCTACCATCAGCTTATGCGCTTCCCAAAGACCGCGGCGTTGAGGAAATCCGTGGCTCACCGCAATTCCTGCCAACATAGATCTTAGGGAGATCCATTTACGGACCCGACTTGTGGGATCCGATGCTTGTACTGATGCCACGTTTTAATGAAACATCGACTTTCTCTCACTCATCTTCCGGCAACTTACGGCCGAATAAGTCTCCGGATTCGGAGCCCCTTTGGTGCATGACACCTTAGGGCCGAATAAGTCTCCGGATTCGGAGCGCCCTTCGTGGATATCACGATTGGCCAAATCAAGTCTCCGGATTCGGAGCGCCCTTCGTGGATATCACGATTGGCCAAAATAAGTCTCCGGATTCGGAGCCCCTTTGGTGCATGACACCTTAGGGCCGAATAAGTCTCCGGATTCGGAGCGCCCTTCGTGGATATTACGATTGGCCAAATTAAGTCTCCGGATTCGGAGCCCCCTTTGGTGCATGACACCTTAGGGCAGAATAAGTCTCCGGATTCGGAGCGCCCTTCGTGGATGTCACGATTGGCCAAATTAAGTCTCCGGATTCGGAGCCCCCTTTGGTGCATGACACCTTAGGGCCGAATAAGTCTCCGGATTCGGAGCGCCCTTCGTGGATATCACGATTGGCCAAAATAAGTCTCCGGATTCGGAGCCCCCTTTGGTGCATAACACCTTAGGGCCGAATAAGTCTCCGGATTCGGAGCCCCTTTGGTACATGACACCTTAGGGCCGAATAAGTCTCCGGATTCGGAGCGCCCTTCGTGGATATCACGATTGGCCAAAATAAGTCTCCGGATTCGGAGCCCCCTTTGGTGCATGACACCTTAGGGCCGAATAAGTCTCCGGATTCGGAGCGCCCTTCGTGGATATCACGATTGGCCAAAATAAGTCTCCGGATTCGGAGCCCCCTTTGGTGCATGACACCTTAGGGCTGAATAAGTCTCCGGATTCGGAGCCCCTTTGGTGCATGACACCTTAGGGCCGAATAAGTCTCCGGATTCGGAGCGCCCTTCGTGGATATCACGATTGGCCAAAATAAGTCTCCGGATTCGGAGCCCCCTTTGGTGCATGACACCTTAGGGCCGAATAAGTCTCCGGATTCGGAGCGCCCTTCGTGGATATCACGATTGGCCAAAATAAGTCTCCGGATTCAGAGCCCCCTTTGGTGCATGACACCTTAGGGCTGAATAAGTCTCCGGATTCGGAGCCCCTTTGGTGCATGACACCTTAGGGCCGAATAAGTCTCCGGATTCGGAGCCCCCTTTGGTGCATGACACCTTAGGGCCGAATAAGTCTCCGGATTCGGAGCGCCCTTCGTGGATATCACGATTGGCCAAATTAAGTCTCCGGATTCGGAGCCCCCTTTGGTGCATGACACCTTAAGGCCGAATAAGTCTCCGATTCGGAGCCCCTTGGTGCATGACACCTTAGGGCCGAATAAATAAGTCTCCGGATTCGGAGCGCCCTTCGTGGATATCACGATTGGCCAAATTAAGTCTCCGGATTCGGAGCCCCCTTTGGTGCATGACACCTTAGGGCCGAATAAGTCTCCGGATTCGGAGCCTCTTTGGTGCATGACACCTTACGGCCGAATAAGTCTCCGGATTCGGAGCCCCCTTTGGTGCATGACACCTTAGGGCCGAATAAGTCTCCGGATTCGGAGCCCCCTTTGGTGCATGACACCTTAGGGCCGAAATAAGTACGGTTCGCCAGACAAGGCATGTCTTATTCGGCCCACGAGTACGACCCATTAAGGTTTAATCCACGTTCCGCCTGAAGCAAGGGCCGATTCCTGAATGAAGGAAAAATATTTAAGCAAAAATATCTAAGCTGTTAAACCATACGAGATGACCTGCCTAATCATTAAAAGTTGGAATTAGGAACGTCCATCTGGCATAACTAAACAAAAGATTTTCTTCAGAGTGAGACTCAATCATATAAAATAATACTTTTTATTTGATTTAAAAGTTGTTACGTAGACGCAATCTGCGTTCAAACATTACAATATCTATCTCTAACTTCTAAGACAAATCACGCATCGATCTAGCCGCGCCCGAATCGGCATGTCGCTGGGCCTCTGACACCATCGACAATGTCAAGGCCAAGATCCAAAACAAGAGAGGTTAGGGGCAACGGTCGTCGTGTCTCCTTTCGGGGCGATCTGCTTCAACGACCTGGAGACTGACGTGTTTCCAGTTTCTCCTTTCAGCGGTCCACCTCCTACATCGGAGAATCCCCCGCCGCAAACCGTGTGAGCGCCAGGTTCAGCCGGAATCTCAGCCCCTGCGACTATCATCACAACCTGATGGTGACAACACTTGACCACCCCACGTGATAGATGTTTGATTACATGAGGCGCTCCTACCGCTTATTCTCAATAGAGGCCGCGATCTCGAGGCCCAAATCCCGAGGCAATGGCAATTTATCAATGTTAAATCCCACGAGACAAGCGTCGGTCAACATTCTCCACGACCTAGTTAACCCAACGGTTGGCAAAAATGCACGCGCACAGGCTGCGCAAGGCCAAAGATTACCCCACTCAATTCAATCGGCCAGACTTCTTCAAAATTTCAACGACATACGCCGCAATGGCTTATTCAAAAGTAAACGGCCACTACATGCGTTCCGACCACGCACAACAAATCAAAGCAAAATTTAACATGCCGGTCCTATCAATTTAACACGCCGAATGTAGGAGACAATTTGGTATTTTCAACAAAGCGTTTTCTTCTTTTATATATATATATACAACCAACCAAGAAATTACATAATAGCAAACGCGACCAGCGTTCGAACTTTACAATAATTAAAGTCAGACGGCATCGCCCTCATCCTCACTCTTTTCAACCTCGAAAGCAG
>JAPPVO010005957.1:0-15261 GCA_030407325.1 Camellia japonica | reverse complement strand
ATAAATGGGGCAAAGTGTAATTTATCCTAAAAGAAATGCCAAATCAAAGAATTAATTAGGGTAAATTACGTATTGCCCCTTTATGTTTGGCTATTTTCTCACTTTGACCCTTAAAATTCATTTTTTTTTCACTTTGATATTTTATGTTTCAAATTTTTCTCACTTTACTCCTATAACTATTTAAAGTTACAAAAATGTGTATATATACTTATAAACATGTATCCATGAGAATATTATTAGAATCATAATTCAGTGTTAATGTGGAGATTGTGAGTTTGAACACAAGAAAAGTCAATTTGTGTAAATAATGTCAAAAATTACATGTGTACCTAATATCTCCCTTCCAAATAAAGGTCAGCATCAAGCCGAACCACGTCCACCAGCTAGTTAAGCCAAGGGACGTTTTTTGGGAGTTGGGCCTTTGTGTAAACTTTTTGATCTCATGGTAATAATGATTTAGTATATCTAATTAAAATTGGGCACTCAGTTCATAAATTCAAAATTGAATTTTGTTTGGTCAAAAGTTCAAAATAATTTATCTATAAGGACAAGCTTAAGTAAAATGACCACACTACCCATGTATATATATATATGTTATACGGTGGAAAACACAAACCCTCTTTTTCAAACCCACTCTCTTCTTTTGAACCTTCTGTTCTCTCTCTCTCTCTCTCCCTCCCTCTCCCCTCCGGACACCACTATCGTCTCAATCTCCTCCTCTGTCGTCATCCACCGTCGTCATTACTAACATACCGAGTCCAGATCCGCAGCCGTTGTTTCTTGCGGCGGTTCTTGCAGCGGGTCAAAAACGACGTCGTTTTGTGTATTATTTTTTTTTTTTGAAATTTTTTTGGTCTCCCATCTTTTCTCTTCTCTGTCATTTATTTTCTGCCATGGTTTTGGAAATGGTTTCTTCACTTCCAAACGGCAGATGATCTGGATAGGCAAAGGAGCTTTGAAGCTTCTCTCTCATCTACTCATCTCTCTCTCTCTCTCTCTCTCTTCATTAACAATGGCAGATACATATGTATAATACATATATATATATATATATATATTTCACTCTCTCCTTGTCAACAATCCTCTCAAATCTAGATCCAAATCCAAATACTCAACACCCATAGATAACATTACAAAACCCACAATTCCAAGAAACCCTAGCTCTGGATTGCCCAAATATTCACTTTCTATTTTTTTCTTTTAACAGAAATATTCACTATTCTTGCTTAAGAAAAACAACACAACTAGGATCAATATTTTTCTTTTCATTTCTACAATTGAAAATTGAGGTTTCCTGCTTTGATGTTTACTTTTCCATGGAAATTGATTCAATTTTTTTAATATTTATGTATTTGGATTTCAGGTGTGTCTCCGCCGTTGTCGCCGTTGTTACCGTCGCCCTGTTGTCCGACCGTCAACGATGACCTCATTTCTCTGTTCGTCCGTTCGTGAGGTGCTTAGGATTTGAGAGCAGAGAAGAAAATAGGGGAAAGAAAGAAAAAAAAACTATAGCGATCCCGGTTTTCCTTTTCTGTATTTGTTGTACTCTGGACCTTGGTTCCGTGGAGTTGGTAGTTGTATATCTTGTTGTCATCCTTTAATTCCCTATGTTTGAATTTTTGGATGTATTGGGCGTGTTTCGAACAGGTAGGTTGAGTTTTGGTCTCAAGTGTTGTTGCCCAGAGTTTTGGTGTCACGTTCGAGCGAGTCATTATGCGCTCGAGCGGAGTTTGCTTTTTGGTTGTACGCTCGAGCGGGTATTCTTGCGCTCGAGCGGAGTTTACACACTCCCAGTATTTCGTGCCTCTGCAAAACTTCTGCAGGTGTGTTTTTCACGTTCGAGCGGGTTTTCTTACGCTCGAGCGGACCTTTTAGCGCGCGAGCGGGTAGTGTTTTGTCTGTGAAAGTTCTGGGAGGGGGGAATCTACACTCGAGCGGACTGGTTTTCGCGCTCGAGCGGATGTGTTTCACTCTTGTGTCTTGGCGCTCGAGCGGGCCATATTGCGCTCGAGCGGACCATGTTTTTTGTTCTTGACGCTCAAGCGTTGTGTTTTCCGCTCGAGCGGACCTGTCGTATATCAGATAGCAGTTGGGCATTTTTGAATCACTTTTCACTTTTCTTCTCTCTCTCTCTAACTTTCCCAAAATCGATTTTGAGAGCTTCTCTCTCTAGAAACTCCCTTCTCTCTAGGGTGTGATCTAGTTAGAGTGTACTCCCTTCCTTCGGCCTTTGTAAAAGTTGTGTTGATCGTCGAGAGCGTCGTTTTGATCCGAAAAGTTTGGAGTTTGGAGCACTTTGGTTTTGGTCTCTTCTCCGTTTGAGCTCAAACTTCGAGGTAGGGATATTCTACTCCTCTTTATGAGCTTTGTCTTTAAATTTTAGCCTTTTGATATGTTGGGGGTTGTTGTGTAATTTTGAGAAAGTTTGGGTCTTTGTGTAATTTTACAAAAGATGGGGTTTTACTTATAATAAACCTATATGCATGATTGGCATAGAGAAATGAGATAGATGATGGATTAGGGGAAGGAAATGGAACCTTAGGGTTGTTATGTAACTTATTGGAAAAATGCCCTAATTACATAGTTAAATTAATTTGTATAATTAATTTGGAGAAATGAAGAATTAAATTGAGAATGTTGATATTGGAATTGTTTGGGATTAAAGGGTGTAGATGGATTTCTTTATTGCTCACCTAATTGGAATGTTGATAATATATTCATTTGATGCATTTATTTTCTGTTTAGAAATAACTGCTTTGGGCTATCGGTGGAGGATAGTCTTGATTGTTGTAGACAATGCATGATGATTAGGCAAACTGAAACTAATCGATTGAGTATGCTATCGAATATAGCGACTGGAATAATACATTAACTTTATGTATTGATTGATTGTATATGATCTATGTTTATATACATGTGTTGTGTGGGAGGAGATAGGGGATGTACTCCACGGTTTAGGAGAAGATAGGGGATGGACCTCTAAACCGAATTTTGTGTGACATTGATACAGCACTACAATGTGTATCAAGTGTTGATTATGGAAGTGTTCGAATTGATTTGATATAGCACTAAAATGTATATCGTTATCAATTGTGAAGTATAGAAGTGATTCTATGTTATGTTGATACAGCACCGAAATGTGTATCTTTCGTAAAGTGTGGAAATGGTTTGTGTGTTATCGATGCAGCATTAAAATGTGTATCCATCATGAATTTCGAAAGTGTTTTAAAAATGAGTCTTAATCTCATTGAGTTATTTGGCTAGGTGTTGAGCCTTGTTTTCAAACTCAAAGTTGAAAAAGAAATGGGAAATGAAATGTAACATGGACTTAATGTCATGAAACCGAAATGTGATATATGTAGATGTATCTATGTTGACCATCTATCAACTGCTAATCTTTTAGTCATTGTTCATAGCTGGTTTAGTGTATTGCTACTGGGCTGTGGCTCACCCTTTATGGGACATCATTTTCAGGTACAGGTAGCATGCCACCTCCAAGGACATAGCTTGGGAGGCTAGAGGCAGACATACTTTTGTCGTTTTGTTATTTTTTGGATGTATTATATGTAAATTCATGCCAAGGGCTTAATGTGTATTTGAGTTAGTACTCTCCTTTTTGTAACCAAGTGTTAACTTGGAAAGCTGTAAGCCCGTAGGGCATTTGCTTTTGTTGTTAACATGTAATACTCACTGTAATGAACTACTCTGATGAATAGAAGAATATTTATCTTTTATATCAATGCATGTCTAAATTGATGGGTTTTAATGTTATTATTTTGAGGGCGTTACATAAACCAAAAAAAAAAAATAGATGCGTCCATTCGTGAGGAGACCTTCATCTTTTTTCTTCCTCTTTTTCTCTTTTTTTTCTCTTCTTTGATTCTGTGTATTTGGTTTTTTTATTTTGTGAAATTTTGCCCCAAAACAACGTCATTTTTGGGGCGCCGCAGGGACTGCCGTAGGATAAGATAGCAGAGAATCCGAATTCGAGTCTAGGGCAGACGATCTAAATGTGAAAGAGATTTGTGTTTTAGAGAGAGAGAAAAAAAAAAAACATAAGAGGTGTTCGAGCAGAATAGATCAGATAGAGGCGAGCGAAGCCGGATGCATAGTAGTGAACGGTATGTAGGTGAGACGCAATGAAATCGCCTGATCTCTCACTTTTTATCTCTATAATAGATTTCCTTGCTCTTTATTATGCATATTTTGAATTCAAATTCATTATATATATATACCTATATTTCTTTATCTAGTGCTAAAAATCCTCATTTCTATGGTAGTTTCTCTCTCTCTAGTTTTCATGTTTTAAGTTGTGAATTATAGTCTCAGCTCTTAAGAGGTCTTTTCATATATATATATATATAGCATTGAAGAATTTGAGTAGTGAGTGAGAATGAAGACGCTGGACCTGAATCTCACTGTTATTGCAATTGATTCCATCTTTGATCACCTCAAAGTGATTACAGAGAAGTTTCTAGAACTCTCAGGAGTCTATATGGATGATTCAAGAACCTTCAATTCCTCCATTGTCAATCTATATGTATGTATATTTGTGTGTATTTATATAAAAGCATGCCTATTTCTCTCTATATATTGATGAAATTATAAATGTTGTGTTGTTAGAATTAATGTATGTATATATGGATTTGATATTAAAAAAATTGTTGTTGTGAACTCTCTTTCATATCTCTCTCAAATTTGTTCCAAAATCACAGATCGGTGTTGAATAAGATTTGTAAGAATAGTATTGAAGATGGAGGTGATGGGGTGGTTAAGGCACTATCTGTTGAAAAACAACATATCTATGGTTATTATTATTATTATTATTATTATTAATTTTGTTACTGTGATGTATATATATTTAATTTTAAACACATAATTTTCTTTGTTATTGTTGTTAGCAGATAATTTGTTGGTGTGTTGTTGAATAACGTATGTTTATATATCTGTGAGTATGTGTATGAGAGCTTCATACAAATAGGCAACATTTTGAATAGATAAAATTATAAGACCTCTCTCTCTCTCTTTCTCTCTCTCTATCTATGTATACATGAGAATTTGAATAGATAAAGATTTAAAAAATGAACAAATAAAGATAAAAAATTGAACAAATAATTTTTTGAATTGATAAAAAAATTGAATAGATAAAATATTTAAACAGATATATTTAAATAGATAAGTGAAAAAACTAAACAGATAATAAAATTTGAATAGATATTTAAACAGATAAGAAATTTCAGTAGATAGATATTCCAATAGATAGGAAATTTAACAAATAGATATTCCATAGATAGATGTAAATTTGACAGATAGGGTAAAAGAATTGAACAGATAAGGAGAAAAAAAAAATAAAAAGATAGATATAAATTTAAATAGATAATGAACAAAATTGAACAAATAAAAAATATTTTGAACAGATAAATATAAATTTGAATATATAGTTATAAAAAAAAAAGAGTCAACAAATAAGAAAACAGTCAATAAATAAATTAAGGGGTAAAATTAGAAACAAAATGTTCTCCAAAACCAACAAAAAAACTTCTCACCAAACTATTTTACAAATGGTGGACCTCTCACAAACAAAACATATTCACTAATGCCTTAGACAATTATTAGAGTGGACTTTTCAACAATTTTCTCATTAAATTTTGGGTAAATTACATTAACACCCTTGATTTTTATGTTTATTACAGATCCCCCCACCTTTTAGAAATTACATCCTCCTCCCTAAGGTTTAAAGTTTCATTACAGATTGCTCCCTCAATTAGTTGACTATTAAGTTAACTAATAGATTTTGCTGATGTCAGCAATTTAATTTTTTAAATACCAATTTTGCCCTCACTAGGTAAATTACATTGACACCCCTCACATTTTAGAAATTACAATCCCCTCCCCAAGGTTTAAAGTAGCATTACTAGTTGCTCCCTCTGTTAGTATTAGCTGAAAAAAAAATTCATTGGAAAAAAAAATTATTGGAAAAAAATAAAATTATTTGAAAAAAAAAATTTATTTGAAAAAAAGTTAATTGAAAAAAAAAATTGTTAGTCAAATTTTTAAATTTCTGTTTAAAAACCAATGTAAACTCATTTTTTGAATTTACGTTTTTTCCTCAAATTTACAAACTGAGACAACCATTTATAAACCAAAAAAATTATCAAATAAGTTTTTATGACAGCTTTTTAAATTTTTGTAAATATAAATTGAAAACTGAAAATGAAATGGTTACCAAACAGGCCTCAGATGGTAAAAATATCGTAAAATTAACAAATACTTATCAAAAGATTCTTAGGCTATGTATGGTTTGATTTTTTTTTTAAAAAAAATTAAAAATTAATTTGGTTAAAAAATAAAAAATAAAAAGCAATTATCATTTTTATATAATTTTTATCTTTCGAGTGGCTAGAAATAATTTTTTACAAATTAAATATATTTCTTCATATTTATTTTTATTAAATTAGTTTTTTTTTTTTAAATGTCAGAGGGATTCGTATTAAATTGAAACTCAGGAGGGTGTCAATGTAATTTACCCTTTAAAGTATATGTAAAGGTTAAGGATAAATATGTCATTTTAACTTAAAAGTTAATACCGTCAAATTATTATATTGATAAGAGGGGCCAGTGTAATTTTCCAAATGCGATGGTGGAAACTGTAATAAATATAAATTTCAGGGGTGTCAGTGTAATTTACCTTTAAATTTTTGAAATTTTAATTTTTATTAATATAAATTTATCAATAAAGACAACATACATTAAACCTTAAAATAAAATATATTTTTTCTCATGATACACCCTAATTACTTATATTTATTTTTCATATTTAAGTCTTTTCATCTACACTCCCTTCTCTTTCGGTGATTGTATTTGCACCTAAATAGTAATTCAATATATTCAAATAAAATTTTGAAATTTTAATTCTTATTATATCCTAATATAAATTTATTAATAAAGGAAATATACATCAAACCTTAAAATAAAATAAAAAAATTAGTGATAAATCCAATCTAAGAAATATATAAGGTACGTGTAGATATTTTTTATTGGTGAAATGTCTACCCTTTGTAAAATAGTTTGGTGAGAAATCTTTTCATTATTTTGAGAGAACATTTTGTTTTCAATTATACCTCTTAGTTTATCTGTTAACTTTTTGTTAACTATTTATTGAAATTTATATCTATCTATTCAAATTTTTTGTCTATCTGTTCAAATTTTTTGACTATCTGTTCAATTTTTTCCCCTTATCTGTTCAAATATATGTCCAAATTTTATTATCTGTTCAATTTTTTTAAAATTTTTCTATCTATTGAAATACCAAGCAAACCAAATCCTATCTGTTGAATTTTTATCTGTGCTATTTTCTATTTATTCAAATTTCTAAACCATTTTTCTATTTAGTTTTTCTCCACCGTTTGAATAGATTTGATCTATCTATCAAAAAAAAATTAATCTGTTTCATCATCACCAACATTATCATCATCAACAACAATTACTTCAGGCAATAAATTAATAACAAATTTGTCCCCTTCTACAAATAACGTAATCTTCAATGGAAAGAACTCATGGGATCATACAAATGGCATTGTTAAATGAGATATTATTAGTTGAAAGCACACCAATGTGGAACCTGCTAAAATTTTGTACTCAATGAAAAGAGACGCATTCTTAGCAAAGCAATAAGAAGGCCAAAAATTGAACGTAGACATAAAGACCAAAAACTCAAACATCACTTTATGTGTTTGACTTCTCACCAACCACCACCATAGTAATGTAAAATATCACAATATGAGCAACTAAGCTAAAACTAGAATACGTTTGGAGTAGCAAAAACAAAACATAAGAATCATCACTAAATACATGGACTACATTTTGGACAAACACCTATACTTGAATAAAAATCTTACATCTAAAGAAACTACTGCAAGTTTGCAAAACTAAAAATTCAATTTGAAGTCCATTTAGTGATTTAATAACCAAAAGAAAAGACAAAACATGTACCAAAGTAATTCATGATCAAAATAAATTTGTTCAACTTTAGAGCTCTAGGATGAGAAAGCAATGAGAGCATGAGATATGGTTAAAAAAGTAGAAATCCAAGAAAGAGTCATATTCATGATAGAGATATGTGACTAGATCTAAGATCTATGAACACAGAGAAGAGAAAAAAGAGTGACTGTGAAGCTGAGTGAAGAAAGAAGGAAGGAGGGAGAGAGAGAGAGAGAGAGAAGGAGTCGTAATCGAAGTAGTTGGATTCCAGATCTAAGATCTATGAACACATAGAAGAAAGGTTGCCGCCGCTGCCGAATGAGGAGGCGAAGTAAGGCGGTTGGAGACCGAAGTTGTATGGTAAATCTGGATTTCCGGCAACGAAGTTAAGGGTGGTCGAGAACATCGATGGAGACGACAGCGGCGGATCCATGGTGATCGTGGCAATCACGGTGGTGTGGCAGAAGAGGAGGAGAAGGAAAAGGATACGACGATGTGGGGTTAGAGGAGAGACGAAGAGAGAGAGAGAGAGTTTAGAAATTTTTTTGGTTTGTTTGGTTGTATATTTTGAAAATAGTTTTGGAGTTTGGGATGATTTGATATTTTGTTGTAGTTGAGTAGATGTGTGTGAGAGAAAAAGTGATTGAGAATGAGAGAGGAGAGAGAAAAAGTGATTGATTGATGTGTAGGAGAGATAAAGTGATTTTGAAATCTTTTTTTCAAAAAATTTGAACCAAACAAAATTTTGGAATTTTTTCTCAAAAATTGTATCTTGAGATACAAACCAAACAAGCCCGATATGATTTTGGTTTTGTTTCCACCGTTTATAATATATATACCTGGGTAGTTTGGTCATTTTGTAGTAGTTTGTCCTTTTTCTTTCTTTTTTTTTTTTTTTTTTTTTTTTTTGTTACAGGAAAATCCTCCCTACCCTCCCGCAGGTCCAAGGCAGCGCCCCTTGCAGAGATCACCAAGGTGTCCTGTTAGCCGTTCCGAGCGAGGAGACTATAACCTGGGAACTTGCCCCGACCTCCCAAGACAAGCTCCGCTTAAGTCAGGACTCGCACAGCGGGGGAGCATTAAACCCACACCAAGTGCTGACTAGACAACTTGAGACTCAACCTCCTAACCAACAGTGCTTCGCCCAGGAGATTGGCCCAAGGGGGGAATTGAACTTGTGACCTTGGGGCTTAAACCCCAAGGCCTTACCACAATGCCACAACCCCTTGGGTTATAGTAGTTTGTCCTTATAAATAAATTTTTTAGAGTGGGTTTTTCTGCAAAGAAAATTCAAAATTAAATTTATAGACCGAATATCCTAAAATAATTTTTTTTTCCCTCATGGTACACCCTAATCACTTATATTTATTCTCCATATTCTAGTCTTTTTATCTTCTTTTCAAATTTCAATTATTTTCTCTTTATCTTCTTCGCTACTCCAAAACTCCAATCCATCCCATCAAAACTCACCATTATCAACATCATTGTTTCTTATTGTGTTGTTACTTGCAAAACAAAGGAAAGTTTGAATAAAATCAAACAATAAAGGAGAATAATAATCAAAAGTGTTTTTTTTTTAAAGCAATTCATCAAAAAGAAAGTAAGTATTCACATAAACATCGGCATTGTTCGGCCTTTTAGAGCTAAACAAAATGAATAAAAAATTTCAATTCTTTGTTGTTTTCAAATTATTAAAAAAAAAAAAAACATTATTTCAAGGAAAGTCAATCTAGGGTTTGCCAATGTTATTCTTCTTCGCTAGTAATGTCGTTCTCTGTATGTGAACAAAATGAATGTGTAATGAAAATTTTTTTAAGGGTTTTTGAAAGGGTTTTTCAAAGTGATGTAATTTGAGGTGTACCACAAATTATGATTTTATCTTAAAGGGTAATTTGTGAAAAAATATAGGATGTATTAAGAATAAATTATAACCCTAAATAATTTAATAAAAAATACTATAAAATTAGGCATACTGAATAATTTTTTGGGTACAATCCCCTTCTCTTTCTTTCATATAATCTTCTTTCTAATTAATCAAAACTAAAAGCAATTGAACAAGGTTGAAAATATTTTACGTCCATATGATGTTGTCTATAAAATAGTTCAAAATGGATAACCCAACATTTTATAAAAATTTTCATGTTTTTTCCCTTCACAAATTTAAAATCCAAGTACAATCCAAAGTAACTTCAGAATTGATATATGGTATTCCCATGGAAACATTGTGGCATACTGTAGACACCCCATTTTGACTAGTCTTAAAACTTGGGCGCTCTCTTTGGAGTTTCCGATAATGAAGACAAGATGTGTTAATCTTACAAGTTCTGTAACAAGAAACCTAAGGATCGAGTTTTAAACCATCCAAAGACTTGTTTTGGATAAAAAAAATTTCGACCAAAATAGAAACCTCTTTCAAAATAAATTTAGTGGTGCAACTTTAAACATTACTACAATGTTCTGAGGCTCATATTTTCAAAGTCCACATGTTGTATTCTTTCAAACAAACTAAGCAAAGAATACAGTGGAAATGAATGGAGGGGATGAAATCCTCTGAAATACATGTTTCTCCTTTCAATTCAGGCTAACCTTCTCTTATTGATGTGATGATGTGCTTGCTGACTACCAGACACCATATATAGGCTGGCTAAAAAAGCACTCAGCCAATCACCAAGAAGAATGGCTGGTTAATGTTTCGGGTGCAAAGCATTTTCAGAAATTTCAAATTGTCCAACACACTTTCCACAAATATCTCAAATATTTACACCCTGAGCTCTATATATAGAGCTCGGCAACTTATTTCAAAGGGTTGAAAGATTTGCCCAAAGCTCATAAGAGCCTCTTGACCCTTTTCCTTTTTGACCACATATCCTACTTACCACCCTCTAGCTTTGGACATTCAGGCTCCATTGAAGCTTGATCCTAAACACCTTGCTAAGACCCTTGGACATTAAACAATACATCTAAAGTGGATTGAGGGAATTCAAAGGGAGTTTGTGAATCAAAATGACTTATCCTCTTGAGAGGTGATTTTCTTACACTATTAATCACTATTTTCTTTTCCTTTCTTCATTTCAAGCTTTGTTTTCACTATATAACTATTGTAGAGATGCAACAAGTCCTCATGGATGTGAAAGGAGTAGATTTAGCCACCTATCCATTGAGTTGATAGCTTTTTCTTTACTTTCTTGTTTTCCTTGGCTTTAACTTCTAATTCTTATGTATCTTGGACCCTTAGGAATGTGTTTTGGATTATTTATTAGCCATCCATTTACAAGTTCAATAAGTAGAGTAGCTTTTCTTATTTTTTACACTCCTCCTCTTCACCTATCTTATCTCTCAAGTGTATCAATCTATGTGTTTCAACTCCTTTCTCAATGTCAATAAGTGTTAGGAGTTGTTTCATAGAATTGCTTGAGTGGTCCATGGTATCTGATGTTGAGAAATGGTGTCCTTACCTTTCATTGAGTATTTTAGAAGTAAAATAAGAGATTTTGGGTCAAAGGAAGTTGAAACTTTCATTCTCAATCATTTGTGAACATAGAAAGGAGTGTAACCATCCTTGTTCTATGACTAGATAAGGAGTTTTTAATAAATTTGATGAATCCCTTGTCTTAATAAGCAAAACTTTCACCAAGAAATGATTTACATTAATCTATGCTCTTCACTTAATAGTATGAATTTGGATATTGATTTACCCTTATTCACAAAAAGAAGATATAGGTTCCTATCCATTTTTTTGGGTTTGAATTTGTTCTTAATTTTGATTCATTTAATCATTGATTTATTGCAAAATATCTACTATATATATATATATATATCTGTTTATGTCATTATTGAGGATCGTAGCCCATCCACCTCTTCCTCAAGTGATCCCTGTCAGCAGAGGAGGTAGAAGGGATGAGTACCCCCCAGAAAGTGTCTATTGAAATCTTGGAATTCTGCACTGACCTAAATCCCAGTCGAAAGAAAAACTCGGCCGGCCACTTCCTAGTTCAGCATATCCTCCCAAGAGCAGAGCAAACAGTTTATGGGGAGTGCTCTCCTAGATAGTTCTAGAACTTCTGTATGCTTTGTTTAGCATGATTTGTTAGATTCAACAGTAGATTGGGTAAATCCATTCAATGTTGTAATAATCTCTCTCTCCCTCATTTCTCATTTGAATTGTTATAATAACTTTCAACCCCACATTTTTCTAACCCTTTTATTTACATACTTTTGGTACTGCATCATGTTTTACTTATCATACCTGTATATTGCATTCATTTTTCATGCATTTGGGTCCAATTTTATAGAATTTATTTTCAAAGATGAATACGTGCGTAATTCTATGTCTTGAGATTATATCCATGACACGTCTTAGTATCCAGACTTCTAGGCGCATGTTGTGTATGTATTGCATTAGCTGGGCTGTATGCAGGATCATATATGTATATATACTTGGCTTTAGCATATCGCATGTGTATGTTCCCTTATCACATTCGTCACTATATCATGAGGCTAAAAGTGTTTAGATGAGATATGTTTGAATACCGGTGGATAAAGGTTATGTAGTTATGTAATTGATTTTTATGCTCTCAAGTTTGTACAAAAGGCTTTTAAAAAATGCATGAAATCAAAGCATAACCAAAATTAATGGCACAATCTATACTTGCATGTCTCAGATAGTAATGATATCATTATTAATAACTAGAACATGAATATACATTGATTATAAAAACCACATCATCACTTTGTAAAGGCCGATCTTATGATTGGGTGAATGAGTGCTCAATTAATGACCTTCTCCTTTCATACCTAAATTCCCAAGCAGAAAACACTTTGACTATGACGGACAGTAGCATTTAACACGAGTCACGAGTTTTCTAGTTTCTCCAAAAGATTAGATGGCGACTCTGAAATCTGACAATATAGTCTATTCCTAACAAATGTTTTGCAATAAAATGAATTTCTCTAAAAAATTACTGGATTTGAACTCTCATTTTATGTTTCACATTACACCAGTGATATCAGATCAGAAATAGGGATTCTGAACTGTTGGTCGCGCTTAGTAACCCCAAATGCATCCCACACATAACTTTTTCACAAGGCTCAAAAACTAGGATTATGTTTGACAAGGGAAGAACTCAAAGAACAGAATTTTTCCATAAAATCACATTTCCCCTAATATTTAAAAAAAATTTATGCACATTTCCACTAAATTCTTAACTAGTATCTAAACATTGTTAGGAAAGCACAAATACTGGCAAATCATCAAGCACAAATAACATGACCAATATACAAGTTGACACAAATTTGAAAACTGTAACATATACAATTCCTTGCAACAGAACGTGGTTCTCCAATTCATTCCCTCAACCCGCCCAAAAAAAGAATAAAAAGAATCCCATCGGATGAAGCCCAAGAACATTGTCAACTCCAACCTCCTTTGAATTCCTGTTTAGTAAAATCCAAATCTAAACTTTTCATGTATAGGATGTGTTGATGATGAATGAAACAATCAAGCTTAAACCACAACAGTTTGACCAGTAATCGTATCTTCAAGCTGCAATGAGCCGTCCCTCATCAAATTAAGGCTCAAGCTCTTGAATCTCTCCCTTGAATACTGCCGGGATGCCTTTCTCCAATCAGTTCCGGCTTTCATCATTGCAACAAACTCATCATAACTGATTTGCCCATCCTGAAAGAATTTTGTACAATCATTACAAAAGGGCATCGAAGAAAGGGGACTTCGAGCAATTTTGAAATTTAAATCAATCCAAAACTAAGGTTCCGTTTGTATTTATGGATTTGAAATGCAAGGATTTGGCACAAACCATTCCAGGAGAATAACTCACATTTAGATTTGATAGTTTATCTATGGATTTTAAGATTGAATTATTCTCCTTCTAAATACAAGGATGCTACTAAAATACATCTCTTCTCTCTCGATTTATCTTCTACCTTAGTTTTTCAATCCATCCATAACAGCTAACTCTCTACATTTTTATAAAATTCAACTTTAAATCCTTTGATTTGAAATCTATCCATCCAAATGGACTCTCAATGTTTTCAAAATTTCCAATGTTGTCCACACAAATCTAATTTATGTGAAGAGTTCTTGTACATGATTAGGGCTACAAATGAACCAGGTTGTTCATGAACAGCTCGAGCTCAGGTTGTTCGCTAAATGAACGAGCTTGAGCTCAATTTTTAGGCTCATTTAGTAATCAAGCCGAGCTAGAGAATACCCAAGCTCGGCTCGATTAGGCATGTAAACATAAGGAATATAAATTAATATTTATTTTTAATAATATCTCAAATGTGTTTTTATTGTTTTATTTTATTTCACTATCTATGTTTATGTACTAATTGGGTGTTATTTTTTTTTTTTATCTATGTTTGGTTTTTGTGTAAATTCATATATTTGATTGATGAAATTTATTGTTAATATGAGTATTCTGTATATTTTGTTAATAATCTTCTCTTTCTTCTTTTAATATACATATTAAGTTTGATTTATTTTTTTCAAGCTCGAGCTTAGCTTAAGCTGAGCTTAAGTTTCTCGAATACTTAGCAACCGAGCTCAAGCTGGAATTTTTAAGCTCGGCTCGAGCATGAGCTAGACTAATTCTTGGTGACCCGAACTCAAAAACTCCAAAGATCTGCTCAGCTTGTTTGCAGCCCTATATATGATTGATACCAACCGGTTATGAGGTAATGCTTTTGAAGTAGAAACCAAAGAGAAAGAGGGAAGGGGTCTTGAGTTTGATTAGACAAATATGATGGTAGGCTTAAATACCAAACCTTGTCAGTGTCGACCTCTCGCATGATTTCATTTAGTACATCAGCATCAATTTCCCCGGATTCATCTGCTAAAGCTTCTCGTAGTTCGTCAAGCTCAATATACCCACTTCCATCTTTATCGAAAAACATAAATGCTTCACGGAAATGCGCATCGTTCTCCATCTTCTGTAGGTGGATCGTTACTGCTACAAACTCTCCGTAATCCAGGATTCCATTCCCATCAACATCAGCCTAATAAACATTCAAATGGAAGTATTTCATTTGTAGGATATAGATGTTTAAGAACTATGTTTGTGATCTCTAATCTCTAGGCTGCAATTAGGTGTTTAACATATGATAAAATTCATGATTTTATGATCAATGAATCAAATTTCCTCTTAAATGTAAAAATGTGTTTTCCAAAAGATGAGCTCCAACCAATCATTAAAAATCTCACTACCATAAATAGAAAAAGAACAGCAATTAAATAACAGCCATAGAATTCAGCATGGAAAATCT
>JAPPVO010005956.1:0-32477 GCA_030407325.1 Camellia japonica | reverse complement strand
TTGTTCCGGGACTGGTATGACCTAGACCGAGGTGTGGCACATCTAGGCCGAGGTGTGGCATAGCTAGGTCAAGTGTTATCCTTCCTAGCCGAGATCATTGAGACCTTACTTGCCGAAGCCTATGTCCTAATCCGAGATCATTACCTGCCAGAGTGCCCATGTCACCTTACTTGTTATATACACTTTGTCATACCCTTGTCTTGTTATTCTACCACCTTTTCGGGAAGAGCCAACCAGTCGTTGTCACGTGTCCTAGCAGAGGGTTAAGTCAGCCGACAGAGAGAGAAAACATATCATTTGTCATATCTTTGTCCTAGGAAGAGAGAGAAGCTCTAGGAAGAGGAAGAGAAGTTCTTACAGAGAGAACTAGATTTCCAAGCTTGATCTTCACACCTTGAACCGTTTGATCCATGTTTTGAGGTTAGATTTTTTATCTACTCTTGTTGTTCTTTATATTGATCCGATCACATTGCATGATCTAGCATGATTCATGAGCCATGCATTGATTTAAAGCTTGTTTTAGAAAGAGAAAATGATGTTCTTGTGTTCTTGAAAGAAAACCACGTTTTGATTCGAAAGTTTGTATCAAGATCCATGTTTTTGTGTTTGTTTTCATAAGATCTTCAAGTACGGGTACCCAGGTCCATGTTTTCGAACTCATCTAATGAAATCTCAGATTTTGAATAAAAAAGTTATGATTTTAGCATTCATGTTCTTCATGTTCTTGTCCTTCATGTTCTTCAAGGGGGAAACCCAGATTTCCAAACCTCATTTCCCTAGGTGTGGTCACCGAGACCACTCTTGCCTAGATCTCACACCTAGGCCAAGCATCGTATCTCACCTTGGCCTACCTTGCATGATCACTTGCACCTTAGCCTATCTTGCATGCACACCTAGGCCAACCTTTGCACACCTAGGCCGACCATGGTACACCCTTACCGGCACCTTGTAACACCTCGGCAGGCAGCTGCACACCGAAGCCTAGATGACCACACCTCGGCCAAGAGGTGTGGGACCTCGGCCAAGACCTCCTGAGTTCACTCAGCTAGGTCATTTTTGCCTAGATCATTTCTGTGCATCCATTCCAAGACCTGGTTGGTACCCAGCATGTTTTCCCTAGAAGAAAAACAGTGTTTTAACTCCCAGCATGTTTTGCTTTGTCTTGACTTGGTTTTGGAAAGAAATGCCGGGATCATTTACACTCATATAAAGCTTGTTTTGAGAATGCATTGCATAGCCATCTTTGAGCATTCTTTCTTGTCTTCTCGAAATGCATTCAATAGACTTTGCCATGTATTTGTAGGTCTTGGATCCTTTGCCTTAATCCCTACACCCCGAAGAGCTATGTGAGTGGTATTTTTAATAAAGTTGTGTTATAAAGTTTTGATAAAGCTTTACTTCGTTTTGGAAAAGTATTTGATCAAGCATGAATGATTATCCCTAATTTTTGTATCAAGTATTATGTTCGTTTTGATGACATTCTTGGAAAGTCCTTAGTGCTAGGGGACTATAATGCAACTAGCGCGTTTGTCTTGGAAAGTCCTTAGTGCTGGGGGACTATAATGCAACTAGCACGTTTGTTTGAGATATCTCCTTTGTCTTGCCATGGGTTTGTCCGGAATGTCATCCTTTGGTATTATGTAGATGTTATTAACATCCAAGAAGTTTTGAAAGACTTTGATTGATGAACTTGATTCATCCCGTGTTTTGTATAAGTTATGATATGTATTGTTTTGATAAAGATCTCGAATATTATTCATTCAAACATTTATTAATTATATCATTCACTGAGTATCCAAGCTCACCCTCTCCTTATATATATGTAGGTAGCGAGCAAGAAGGCGGTGACGCCTAGATATTATTTGCAAGTTATTTTGGATTCATTTTGCTAACCTCTTGAAGATTAGGTTTCTTAGTTTTAATTCACTTCTTTTGTACATGTCGGCTTGAGAAGCTTTTTGATCAAGATGTAATATGTACTTTATTTTATTTGTATCTAAGTTGTAAGCCATGTTAAGATGTATGTCATTTCATTTGATCTATGCACAGCTCTTATGGACTACTTAGATTTAAATTTGCTTCCGCACATGTAGGCCCCATATATTTATACTCTGATTGTGTGTGAATCTTTGTAAGTTGGCATTTGGTAATCTCGGATTACTGGCCATAACAGCACCATTCTACTAGGGGCGGAATGGGGTCGTGACAGGCCTTTTGCGTATATATATATAGCACAACATGTATATATAACTCAAGAAATCCCTACCTCAAGCTTCATGGAGAGAGAGAAGATGAAACCCTAGCTTTGATGAAAGATTCTTTAACTTTCCATAACACCAAGAGGAGCTCTAGTTTGATCTTCAAAATTAGAAGAAAAAGATGATGATCTAGATCCAAGATTTGCAAGAATCAAAGTATTTTGGGTGTTGGATGATGTTTTCTAGAGAGAATGAGGAAAATATGTTTTAGAGTGAGAGAGGAATGTCAAAATGAGATACACTTTTCGGACTAAAAGAGAAGAAAAATAGAGTTTTCGGCTGCCTAGAGTGCCGCACGTGCGGCACCCATTCCCGCACGTGCGGAGCGCCCCTTCCCGCACGTGCGGCCCTCACCCCCGCACGTGCAGGGATCCTCCCGCACCTCTCCCGCTCGTGCCTTTTAAGCAGTAGGCAACCACTGAAGAGCCTCTCTCCCCACGCACGTACGGCTTGGCCTCCCGTACGGGCGGCCCCTCATCCCGCACGTGTGGCCCAAGGCCCCGCACATGCGACCCTGACCCAGCTGACCAAAATCTTTCGGTTTGGTTCCCGGGCTCTCCGAACTCAACTGCACATCCTTCGGAACAAGTGAAATTCAACACCGGAAAAAACAATAGCAAGAACTTTATTTAGAAAATTATTTTCGGACGTTTGAAGCCCAACAAAAAAGAAAGAAAATAAAAGAAAGGTGGAGTGAAGGAAGAAAGAAGAGGAGAAAAGTAAGAAAAGAAAGGCCCGGTCATCACAATCATCATGATTATTTATATATTTTTATACAACGTGCCGAACCTTATTAGAGAAGAAATCTTGCTTGTTGCAAAACTTATTAAAATACTAATTTGTTAACAAATATGTTTGAAATGCTGAATATTCTATTAAAATTCTTATCAAATACTTACATGAGTATGAGTCTCACATAGGTGTGAATTTCACACTTATATAAGTGTTGTGTCAAATTTTAAATAAAAAATTTAATATCCCTAACTTTACTCATTTGTTAACGGAGGTCTCTAATTTTTAATTGTAAGAGAGAGAGATAGTGAGAGGAGAGTCGTTGAATCTTTTATTTTTCATATACACACGGGTTTTAAAACAAAAAATTAGTAATTACTTTTGGAAATTGGAGCACCATCTTCTAAAATATTAGCAGTTGAACTTTATTTTTTTAAAAGAATAACAATTAAATTAAGTGTCATGGGTCATTTGTATTTTGCCCTTTTAAATTTTAAAATTTAACGATTAATCATCTCAAAATATTATCTTATTTTAATTAATTCTTTTTGTTAGAATTATGTTAAGGATTTATACAAAATTAAATCGTGTGTAAAACACATGTCATTTATTAAATTTTTTGAACAATAATGTCTTTATATAATGATTTCGTTTGTACTTTGCCACTAAGATTAGGGAAACAAAATGCAAATGAAATCACTATATAAAGATATTATTAAAAAATTTAATAAATATATCATGTGTACACATGATCTGATTTTATATAAATTCCTAATAGAATTCTAATAAAAAAAAGATTAATTATAATAAAATAATAATTTAAAAAGACTAATTATTAAATTTTAAAATTTAAGGGATAAAATACAAATGAGTTCTAAGTTAGGTATGTAATTTATCCTTAAATTAAAACAATCAAACACACACAGATTTGCTTCCACGAAAGAAATAATAATGTATGGTCTAAAAGCAGCTATTTTGTGTGCCGCCAAAGCCGGGTGATGTGGAAACCACAGCGGTAGTGGTGGAATTGATAGTGTTAGTATTGCGTCCGGATCCTCTAGAGTGATCCTCTAGAGTGGATGATCGGACGGCTGAGATGATGTCTAGACAAAACGACGTCGTTTTGGTACAAAAATTTTTTTCCTGAATTTGCAGATCGAGAGAGGATGAGGAAGAGAAGCCATTGATGGGGTCTTCAAAGCGTGTCTAGCAGCCATGGCGTCGACATTCCTCCTAATTCTGGCGACGGAGATCGTGATTCCAGTGTGTGCAGTGGTCGAAACCCACAGATTTGTCGACATTGCTCCTCTATTTCTCTGCTCTCCTCATCCGTTGGTCCGAAATCTGAGTCAGATTCCAAAATCGTTCGTTCATTGATTCCAAAATCTGAGTCATTTTCTCTTCTCCCTGTAACTCTGATTTTGCCATGTGTCTATTATTAAAAAAAAAAAAAACCAGATCTGGGGTCTGTAATGTAAAACCAGATCTGTAATAAAAAAAACCAGATCTTCAAAAAAACCGAGAGAGAAGAAGAACTCCAGCATAGAAGGAGACGCGAGAGAGAAGAAGAACTCCAAAATATACATGGGGTCTGTAATCAAAAGATGGATTTTGAAGTGCCGGGTTTTGCATATATACATGGGGTCTCCAAAATATACATGGGGTCTGTAATTTTTTGTTTTATTTTGGTTTTTTGGAATTGTTTTCTTGATGGGTTTTTCAATTTACAAACAGATCCAGAAGCAGAAGTGATAGCTCTCTCACCAAAGTCTCTCATGGCGACGAACCGATTCGTATGCGAAATATGTAACAAGGGTTTTCAAAGAGATCAAAACTTGCAGCTTCACCGAAGAGGTCACAATCTTCCATGGAAGCTCAAGCGAAGAACAAGTCAAGAAATCAGAGAACAGAGCTTGAAATCTGAATTTTTTTTTTGTTTTTTTTTTCAAAATTTCACGCCAAAACGACGTCGTTTTGGCGTGGAAAATCTCAGCCTTGGATTGTTCACTCTAGGAGATCACTCTAGAGAAGGCACTCTAGAGGATCCTCACGCGTTAGTATTGGCCCTGCTCCCATGTTGACTCGTGAGATATGTTTGTGTTGAGATATGCATGCATACGTCATCAAAAAATGTGCCCCCGCATTGTAATTCAAACCCTAAATTTTCGGAAAATTGATGAAAATTCATTTCAAAAGGTACAAAAAATTAAATACAAGGCAAAATCTTATTTGTTGATAAAGATATGTCGGAAAAGTCGTTGAAAAATTGATTGGAAAAGTTGCTGAAAAATTAATCGGAAAAGTCAATGGTGACCGGCGGCAATAGGTGGTGGTAGTGAGTAAAGAAATGTGTGATATTTAACGAATAGAGTATTGAATGAGTGAAATGAGTCGCATTTCAACATATAGTAGTTTGGTAAATTTTAACAAAGAGACAGGTTGATTCAACAGAGATGGATTGATTGGTTTCAACAAATAATTGTCCTTTCTGGACAAATTATGTCTTTTTAGACTAAAAATATTAGACTTGGACCTAATGATCCAAAAGATTCAAAAAAGGACCTATGACCAAATCTATATTTATATATATGTATCTTCTTTTTGTTAGGGAAAATATATGATTTCCCACAAGTAAATCAATCAATCAATGGAAATAAAACTAATACGAAAAAATTAAATCAATAATGATACAAGATTTTTTACGTGGTTCCCTCAATGTGAGGTACGTCCACGGAATCGAAATCCGATTCCACTATCAATCAAACAATTTCCAAACAATTACAAACGAAACACAAATGATTTCATAAAATCACTCTTAGATGAATTCTAAATAATTACAAATAAATAAGAGGTAAGATCTCACCAAATAAATGAACAAAAACTTTCAAAACAGATTGTAAAAGATAACCAAATTGTATCAAATCTGTGCCCCGAAACAGTCTTTCGAAACACACCACGTGAGACAAAGATCTCACCCAAGCAAACAAACCACTCACAATTGATTTGGCATCCAAATCTTCAAAAGCCAAGCACTGTGAGAAGTCACCAAAAGCCAAGCACTGTGAGAAGTCACCGAGAATAATCTAGTGTATCTCCTCGTAACCCTATGAATATATTATTGGTTTTTGGACTTTTTATGAAAATCTTAACTTCCGCCAAACAAATTAGTAAATATCCATTAGGCTTTCAAAAGTCAAATATAACATATTAAAAATATATTATAACTAACACAAAATCAAATTAAATATTTTAATAAATCAATTGGGTCTCATACTCGGTATACCCAACACTTTTATCTATATATCTTCTATATTATATGTAAAGTGAACCTCTTGTGATATCTTGAAGCTTCGCTTCTTATGTTGATAGATAGGATAAGTGAGACTCAAATCTTGAACTTTGAGTTAGATGAAAAAGACACTTACTATTAAGTGAGACACAACATACAATAAATATTTTATTTTATTTTTACTTATTTGAATTGCACACGTATCGCTTGTACCAACTGTTAGTGTATACATATATATATTGGAAAAAAAAAAAATTTCAATACAACCGTATCACTATCCTGATTGCAAGTTATGATATTTGTAATGTTATTTACCACAAATGTCATAATTAGATTTTTTTCAATCATAATTAAAATAATAAAAAAAAGTCATAATTAAACATCACAGGAGTTATAACCAAAGATCTTTTGAATGATAATCAATGTCAAAACCAATATCAAAATTAGTCATAATTAATATATATAATTAAATCATAACCAAGTTATAAGTAGCATTTTAATAGGTCATTAAATGTTATAAAAGTCATAATTGAAACGCATAATACACATTTTAAAAGAGGTGTGTAACATAAAATTTCCCCACTATCTAATGACATTTTACCATTTATATTCATATATATTATATATATATAATAGTTTTATTTTAAAAACTGAAGTTTACCCTTTACATATAAATTTATTTTTTATTATAATATCCTTAAACTGAATTTTTACTCGCATGCTCGGATGTTGGGTGTCACTACGCTTTACTATCTACGGATCTGGATCGCCTCACCTTCTGCACTCCATAGTTAGCCATTAGTCTTTCTATTAATTATTAGAGCATCCACAGGAATTTATGCTGGATTCATATCATAATTTTAGGTATGAATTTTAAAATTAAATAAAAAATATAGATTAAATGAAAGAAAAATAAAAATATAAAAATATAAATGAAATATAAGTTATATTTTTTCTTCATTTTCCTTACATTTCTCTTCTTTTTCCATATCGCTATCCAAATTTATTATATAAACACAACTTTAAAATGATTTTGACATTTTGTATAGTATCATCACGTAACAGGGCTGGCTCTAACTTTTTCAGGACTCAGGCCTTGTTTGGAACAGGTTTTTTTAGTAACTTTTTGGTTTTTTGGCTAAAATATGATGTAAAAAAATTAATATGTTTTGGATGACTTTTTGACTTTTTACAAAAATATGTGCAAAAAATAGAGAGAAAAGGGAATCTTAGACTTTTTGGTATAAATTGTTGACTTTTTTAGTAACTTTTTGACTAAAAAAGTCACTTGCCAAACGAGGCCTCAATATACAGGGCCTTCATACGTTTTTAAAAAAATAATAATAATTATGTGCCTAATTTTTCTTTTTGAGATATTTGACAATACTCATAAAAAGGTTACTTCCATTATATATATATATATATATATGTATATTTATAAAATTTACTTAAATACATTAAAATTTACAATAAGAAAATTGATCAAAATAATCTAATATGAAGTATCAAATAAAAAGTAAATAGAATGTAACAAAAATCACTTAAAAATCATTCTATTGACATTTTTAGCTATAAAATTACTAATATAGTTCGCATAATCTAACTTATAAGCTAAATCATTTTCAATGGATAAAATTGGTAGTTCATTTAATCTTTCATCAGGTATAGTTGAGTAAATGTAAGATTTAATCAATTTTAATTTAAAAAGGGTAACTACAAGCAGTATAATTCATCATATTCTATATATAATCCATATATTTGGAAAATAACCATTCAATAATTTCAAATAATTCACCACATCAATTAGTTTTAAATTATAACTAAATTTTGCTGAGCCCCTTTAAATTCCAATAAGATTTTTTTTTATAGACTAATATAATAATTAACAAAATTTTAAAGCCTTTTTTTAATTAATATTTCAGAACCCAAAGCGACAACTTCTCCGACTTGTGCCCAAAACTGACCCTGTCACATAATGAAGCTCGAATTGAATAGACAACATGGTAAGTATTTTATCTCATTATCTCTTGGTTAGTTGTATTGGATAATTTTAAAAATTAGACAAATCAATTTAAAAAATAAAAAGTACTGTTATTAGAATACGCCCTGAACAAAATATAAAATGTATCTTTTTATGGTTTAGAGTAGCTCTTAATATACTAGCCCACATACTATCCCACACCTCCATAGCACAAGACTTTTTGTCTTGCATACATGTACGCAACGTGTTGTACAAATTAATAAATATTAAAATAAATTCTTATTAAATTATGTAATATGAAATTTAAAATTAAAATAAAAATGAATCAAAAACAAGATTCATTTTAATAATTTGATGAATGTCACACTGATTCAAAAAATTATAAAATTGATTAATTTATATAATATTATTTTAAACATATTAACTAATGAAGTACAGGTAAGGATTATTTTTCAAGTCAACGAAATAAAAAATTAAGATGATTTATTAAATGTGAAATGATAAATGATGTAGAACAATATTTTAAAGACCATCAAATAAATTTTTTATTTTTTTTGTCAAATTGTTGAGGAGGCAGTTTGGTTATCTTATTCAAGTCATCATTATTGTGTTCTAATAATTTGATATGTTGGTGATGAACTTGGGGAGCTGAATTATGACTTTCCACTACAACAACAAAGTATAAAGTCAAACCCTGCTCTTCAAGGAGTTTCTGCTACATCCCATGTGACTTGTTATTTATAACTCAAAATAAAATAGAATCAGTCAACTTTTCATTAAAATCTCAAATATGTGAATATATGTATATTTATAACTCGGAACCATTAAATCACTTAATGTGGGAGACCAATTTTACCGTCTATTGACTAATTTAGAAGAGATTTCGAACTTAAAATTATGGAGGGAGCATACTCCCTAAAAACACTCCCCAAGCCTATATATATAATATGATAAATTACAACATACCCTCTAAGATTTTCTTAAAATACGAATTATTACTATAATTTTGAAAATTATATCCAACCCCTTAAAGTTTCGAATTTCATAACAAATAACATCATTTATTAATAAATTATAAAGTCAATTAACAGTTTTTAATGATGTCAAAAATATATTTCAATTAATAATTTAAATAATTTTATTATTACATAAGAGAGCAATTAAGAATTTCACTTTTTAACTAATTTTGTTAAATAAAAAATTATGATAGCGAGATATTTATAATTTTTCAAATTATAGAAAATAATTTATATTTTAAACCAATCTCATAACATATATTTATAATTTGCTCTATCTATACTATGTATACTGTATATATATATATATATATAAGCAAATATAGTGTATTCTTAAAATTCCCCAAAACTCCAATACTAATATCTCATGGGTTTTCTCTCCTACCTCTACCTCATGTTCCTAATTTTCAATTTTTTAATATAATAAAAACAATCATTCTACATTTTTACCTCTGCTAAACAAAATTAAATAAAAGGAAAAAATATAACCAAGAAATAAAAAGAAAAAATGAAGAAGCAAAAAATAAAAGGATAAAATCCCACAAAATGAAAGGATAAAATGTCACATAGTTATCCGTTATCTCTTTCTAAAACAAACATAAAAATAATAATAATAATAATAATAGAGAGATAAAATAAATAAATAAAGAAGCAAAATATAATCATTATCTCTTTGTTAAATAACTTTAAAAAATAATAATAATAACCAAGAGATAAAAAGAATTAAAAAATAAAAAGATAAAAATCCCATATAGTTATTCTTATATCTCTTCTAAAAAAATCTAAAAAATGTTCTCTCACATTCTTCTTCCATCTTCATAAATAGTTGTATTATTCTCACTAAAATGAAACTAAAAAGGGTGAAAAAAAAGAAAAAAAAAAAATAACTCACAACTCTTGTGCGGGCTCTCTATTACAACAACATGAATAATTATCTATATCTTTTTAAAAAAACTCAAGCAAAAAATCTATTCATCTACAATTTACTTCTAGAGGCATGGTATGTCACTAAAATTCTAAAAGTTTTATTGTCTTTTACTTTTGTTTTCATTAATTAATCCATAGATAAGTTAAAAGTTGATTTTTTTTTCTTCTCTGACATTTTTCAATTGTGTGTTTTATATTTTTATTTTGTGTTAATACTGAATCACTTTTTAAAGATCATTCAATCATTTCTCCATTTTCATGGTGTTTTCTTTTTCAAAGATGTTGGACAAAAGAAGAGGAATGGCAGTGTCGTTGTTATCATCACAAGAAGTTGAAGTTGAGTGTTTCGTAAAAAATAAGAAGAAGAAGAAGAAGAAGAAGAAGAAGAAGAAGAAGAAGAAAAAGAAGATGGTGCTGATGATCAGATGAAAAAAGTAGAGAAAATTGTGAGAATTTGAATTAATGTACAAAATTGATTCTTTATGTGTACGAACTTGATTTTTTAATCTTTTATTTGTATCTATCTTTAAATTTAAACATTTATTTGGTTATTACTAAAAAAGTTTTGAGTTTTATTCAATTATGATTGTATTTGTACATACTTTAATCAAATAAAAATCAAAATTATAAGGTATGCACGGGAATATCTTAAAAGAAGAGTTCTATGAGTTACAAACTTCAAACTAAATTTGTTGATTTTAAAAAAAATTTAATCAATGAGTTTTGAGTATCAAAATTTCAAATTAAAATTTTTAATTTTTAATTAATCAAAAAATCTATTGTTTAGTTCCTTTGCTCCTTCATCAATATGCCACAAATAATTAAATATATATATTAGTTTGAAGTCACATTACACATTAAAAAATTGATATGATACCATGAATTATACTATCATTAGAAATTAGCTCTTTTAACTAATTAAACTATCTAATTGAATTATTTGCTACAATTTAATCATAACTGTTAGGTTTTATTATTGGCAATCCCGTTTGACAAGGATTTCTTTAAGAAATTAATTTTCTTCCAAAACTAGGATTACTTTTGGATTTTCTATAAATAGTTGGTTTTCTCCCAAAACTATTTAATTCCTCCAGATCTTCTTTTTGGTTCTTAAGGTTTATATCTTAGGATATTTTGTTAGTTTTCTGATGTTTTTTTTTTTGAGTATTCAACTCATGGTTTAAACAAAGTACATCAAAGGTTTTGTTTGTTATATACAAAAGAAAGAGAGAGAGAGAGTTGTTCTTCGGTGGATTCTGAAGAATTCGAGCCTGAAGCTTCGGTGGATTCTGGAGTCGCTCATCGTAAAGACAATTCCGAGGTGAATACGGGGTTAGAAGAGGCACATAGAGGTTGGTTCAATTAGGCGTGGATTCGCTAGGTAATTGAGAGTATACATGTGTAATTCCTTTAAATCTTCTTAGTGGATTGTTTTGTGGCTGTTGCCCGTGGTTTTTTAATCACAGTTGGAGGTGTCCAATTGTGGTTTTTCCACGTAAAATCGTTGTGTCGATTTGTCTTTTATTGTTTGATTAGAATTGTTATATTCTGCTTAAAATTGGTACATAATCACAAATCAACATCTAGGGTTTCTAGATTTTTCAATTGGTATCAGAACAGGTTGTTCTATTTTTTTTAAAAAAAAATTCTTTTAGAACGAGATCTTGTTTGATTTGTGATAATGGATTTAATTCGTGAGGGAAATTCTATGGTTCGACCACCCCTACTTGACGAATCCTCGGGGAGTGAAGATGAAGAACTTCAGCAAGCATATCAAAAGTTGTATAAGGAGTCTCTTAACTTATTCAAATTGAATGACAAACTCACAAAGAAACTCAAAACATGTGAAAGTGAGAATGTCAAGTTAAAAAAGAGATTTCCGAGGCTAGGAATGATGCCCTTAAGATTTCTAATGATCGACAAGCTCTTTGTACAAAACTCTTGACTTGTGAGACAGAGAGGAATGAGCTACAGCAAATCTATGCAATATATGAAGAAAAGATTGAAACTCTCGAGATGTCTCAAGTTGCTTTGGAAGAACTAATGATCAAGAAAGAGGAAGAACTCAAGTGTGCTATGGCAACCATTGGTCTTTAGAACAGAGGATCAAAGACTTTGGACAATATCATTGGGTCTCAACAAATTTGTTCTGACAAGAGTGGCATTGGCTTTGGTGATAACAAAGAGCAAAAACAGAGTGCATCTAAATCTCATGATACAAGAACTCAAGGAAAAGGAGAACAAAAAATTCAACATAAGATGGACTTCTCAAACTTCCTAGAGTTGGTAAGGTAAAAGAAAAGAAGGTACACCCTGTTTTTATTTGTTATCATTGTGGTATGTATGGTCATATTTGCCCTTATTGTTATAAGTTGCATGGGAGAGTGTCTCATAGAGATTGAAGAAATTCCAACATCTTGTGGGGTAGGAGACACTTCATTGATAGGAAGTTGGAAACCAAGTCGAGACAGGTTCCCATTGAGAGCAAAGGGAACCACAATGTCAAGACATCACCCAAAAACCGCAATGCTCACAACTTTGTTTATACTAAAGCGGTTTGGGTGAGAAAACTTGACTTGTGTTAATTTGTTTATTTGTTTTAGTTTTTGGATTTCTATGTGTTTTTTTTAATAAGAAAAAAAAATGTGTGCTTCTTCGTTTTTTGTCTTGCTTGGTTTAGAAAAAGAAAAAATAAATAAAAAAAACCCAAAAAGATTTTCTTAGTATGGTTTTGCAAGCTTGAAATTTTTGAGTGGTCCTTGGTACATATTGGAATTGATAAGAATATCCATTACATGTTGATATGTGTGTGCTTTCTATGGCCCTTACTCATTTTGGAGTGTGTGTTTTTTATTAGTATGTCTCATTCTGTACACATTCTTAGATTAGCAAATATCGGAATCTTCCATCTTAGTGATCATTTTTTTTCTATGGACTTCTGGCATGGTATCTTTTGTTTTTCTACAGGAATTGACCGATACTAGCATATCTTGGGTGATGTTGAGTCTCTTAATCACCTTCCATCTTTTTGCATCTCCATGGCTTTCACCCTTTATTCTTTGCAGTCCAGCCATGAGGAAAAGGCTACCTCAGAGTCACCAACCAGGCCATCTTTATTATATCCATGCTTCTCTGGTTCGGTTTCCATACTCTTGAGCGTGTCAGCCGCCAATGAGTGTACAAAAGAAAAAAAAAAGAAAAAGAAAAAGAAAAAGAAAAAGAAAGAGAAGAAGAAGAAAAAATATGCAAAAGAAAGAAAAAAAAAAAGTGCAAAAGAAAGAAAAAAAAAGAAGAAGAAAAGATTCATTGATTAAGGGGGAGCCTCCGCCTTTACTCACCAAATACCCCTTGATTCCTAGTGGTTTGACTTTCCTTTGTTGTGCTTAGATTCTCTTGTCGGAGGTCCAGCTTTCATATCACTACTAGGATTGAATCTAGTGTTTGTCAAACTCCAAGAGTCACACACACACTTTTATCATGGGATCTATGCTTTTCACTTAATGCATCACTTTCTTTTACAAGGAATCTTCTAGCGGTTGTGCATATTGTGTTTTCTTGTAATTGTGCTTCTTAGATAATCTTGTGCGTTCTAAGGTACAAATCTGAGATTTCTTGTTTGCTCCATCATATTATTTTTTTTTCTTTTTCTTCTTGTTCACTGTTTTCAGTGTTTGTGGTTGCTTTTAGTGAGGGGGAGTTTGGTTCATCTTTGATTTGTTTGGTAAGGAAAATTGGCGATAGTTGTTTTGCATGTTTTTATGCACTGTTTGCAAATTATTTCCTTCTTGCCTACTCCTGATATTTACATCATCATATCATTGTTTGTGTGGTTTATGATCTTGCTTTTGTTATTTGAGAGTTGTTGTTCATGAGTCTTAGTTTTCATCTATTCATGTTTTCCATCTCATGTTTCAAGTTAATCGTGTCATATGTCTATTGCTTTTTTATATACTCTTGTGGCACTAATAGTTGTTTTGGAGATTGTGGCACTAATAGCTGTTTTGCAGATCTTAATCTTGAGAAAGAAGTTTGTGTTTGTTGGTTGTAATGGGTTGGGGTGATTAGGATTTTATTTGTTAGGTGTGTTTTGTCACGGCATTGCCAAATGGAGAGATTGTTAAGTTTTATTATTGGCAATCGCATTTGACAAGGATTTCTTTAAGAAATTGATTTTCTTCCAAAACTAGATTACTTTTGGATTTTCTATAAATAGTTGGTTTTCTCCCAAAACTATTTAATTCCTCCAGATCTTCTTTTTGGTTCTTAAGGTTTATATCTGGGGATATTTTGTTAGTTTTCTTTGATGTTTTTTTTTTTTTTTGAGTATTCAACTCATGGTTTAAACAAAGTACATCAAAGGTTTTGTTTGTTATATACAAAAGAGAGAGAGAGTTGTTCTTCGGTAGATTCTGAAGAATTCGAGCCTGAAGTTTCGGTGGATTCTGGAGTGGCTCATCGTAAAGACAATTCCGAGGTGAAGACGGGGTTGGAAGAGGCACATAGAGGTTGGTTCAATTAGGCGTGGATTCGCTAGGTAATTGAGAGTATACATGTGTAATTCCTTTAAATCTTCTTAGTGGATTGTTTTGTGGCTGTTGCCTGTGGTTTTTTAATCACAGTTAGAGGTGTCCAATTGTGGTTTTTCCACGTAAAATCGTTGTGTCGATTTTTCTTTTATTGTTTGATTAGAATTGTTATATTCTGCTTAAAATTGGTACATAATCACAAATCAACATCTAGGGTTTCTAGATTTTTCAATAACTTTTGGCCAAAATTTAAAATAATTTTAAAACTATTAGCTTAAAAACACCTATTATTAGAATAGGCCCCATTTGTTTAAAAAAAAAAAAAATTGATGACAGAAAATGAAAATAGTAGAAAGTGAAGTGAAAGAAAGGAAAAAGAAGTGAAAATTTATTTTCTTGCATGCATTTAAATATGTAACACCCCGAAATAATTAACATTAACCCATTACATAACAGTGTTCCAATGGATTAACAATCTCGTATCTTCTATTCATTTTAGCTTTAATCATTACAAAATGTGGCATATGCAATATATATTCACAAATCATAAATCATGAATCTATAACATATGTCATCGATGCAAAGTAAAAAGGAAATTGAAATCAAATAAGAAATGCCCTAATGACTTACAACTTCTCAAAATGGTATTTGTTTACAACAAAATGAATTTAAACTTAATACACATAAAGCCCGAGGATTAAACAAAATAATTACATCAAGAAAACAAAAAGAAGCCTTAAGTTCCGAGTCCTCCTAAGTTATGTTCTTGGCGGAGGCGTATCATCAGCACTTGAAAGTTGTTTCCACATAGGGTAAGCCAAAGCCTAGTAGAGATACCCTAACACAGTATATGAATCTTAGCAAAAGTATAAGGTGAATGCATAATGCATGCCATTTTCCAAACACTTCTCATTTTCCATCTCAAAACAATACAATGAGAGATTATATATCAATTCATGAAAATAATCCTTTTATACAGAAACAGGGCAATTGATACAAAACACTGGAATCTCTAGGTAAATGTCTATCAATAGGCTATACAAGCACTACTAAAGCCATTTTACCAATACTAACCAGAAGGATCAACACCTAACTACACGGGTTTTTCAATTTTCACCAAGGACACGTGGGCCAATATAATAAAACCACAACCACACCCCCTAACTAGATTCACCACGGTATTTACTAATTTGCCTAAAAAACAAATACGTTTACAATGTCTAATGTATAATGATGCACAATGGACAATGGATGAGAAATTTGTTTCAATTTAACCTAATCCTCATGCAATGTCTACAACAATCAAGACTATTCTCCACCGATAGCCCAAAACAGATATTTCTATTCCTTATATAAATTCCAATTAGAAGATACATTTTTATCAATTACAACAGGATTGATATTACATATTCAACTCTACCATTATCATCAACATAACTATTATTCCAATTCCACAATATCCAATATCGTTTTCCATCTCCTTTTTTACAATTTCAAAAATCCAAAAATTAGGGCAAACCCCCATTCTCTTTCAAAATTAATTTTGGGAATAGGTTTCCATTATTTCAACACAACTCATCCACAACCATATTCCTACAACCATTTTCAAGAATTAATTTGGAAAACCCCACTTTTGATTCCAAACCAAATCCTAGGTTTTACCAAAATGTTCCCAAATAAATAACCCTTTTCAAAGAGCAAATAACGAAGCTGCAAATCATATAAAAGAGTCAAAGAAATCCTACCTCAAAGGAGAAGACCAAAGGAAACAAAAAGTAGAACTCAACGGAGCAAAAAACACTAACTTCTCCGATTAGAACGAAATCCTTGATGTGCTATATCTTTTACTCCAAAGGACTAGTGTGAGGAAATGCATGGATTGAGAATATGTGGAGCTAGAGTTCAAGAATTAGAGAGAGAGGGAGTAGATCTAGGGTTTTCAAATGTTTAGTGAGAGAAAGAGATACAAAAGTGATCCAAAAGGCTGTCTCTTGGACTAATATATGCGCAGACCGCTCGAGCGACCAAAACCACCGTTCGAGTGCACAATGACCTCCTCATAGTAGTTCAGGCCTATAAAAGTTTGCTTGAGCGCAAGAAGCGTCACTTGAGCACAGATATAAAACTCTTAGTAGTTTTATAGACTTTAAAAAACCGCTCGAGCGCAAGAAGCATCACTCGAGTGAACAGGCAAAATTTTAGGCAACAACACTTTGAAAAACTAATTTCCCAACCTATTTTACATACAACCAAAACTCCCAATAGCCAAACCCAACCAACAACAAGGAGGAAAACAACAACAACAAGATGGAAATAAGCTGAACCACAATCTAATACATGGTTTCTCGGATCCAAAAGCAATAAAAGTGTTGGGTTAGAACCAGAATCCTTATAACCTCCTCCCTTAAGGAATTTCATCCTTGAAATTTAAAATCAACTAACATTTAAAGAAATTGAAACAATTCCCATATCATCCAGATTTGTAACAAAGATACACCGAGTTTCTCAACATCAACTATCAAAGTTCAATCTTTCTCAAAACATATACAATGTTCATAAAGTACAAAAGTTACAAAATTTTCAATATAAGTTTCAAACATCAACATATAGGTCCGGATACTTCTCACGGACTTCTGCTTTACGCTCTCAAGTCGCCTCCTCAACTCCATGGTGTTGCCACAACACTTTAACCAATGGAATAGTCTTGCCTCACAAGACATGGTCTTGAGAGTCTAAAACTCATACCGGTCTCTCCTCATAAGAGGCATCCTCGTCTATCTCTAACTCGGTCTAATCTAACATGTGTGAAGGATCCAACTCGTACTTTCGGAGCATACAAATATAAAACACGTCATGAACCCTGAAAGTTAGGGCAACAAGGCCAAACGATAAACTACTCTGATCCACACTAGAATCTCCAAAGGTTCAATAAAACTAGAGGACAACTTCCTACTATTCCCAAATCTTATCAAACCCCGTCTCGGTGATATCTTTAAGAACATGTGATCTCCTATCTCAAAAGATAAGGGTTTCCTCCTACGGTCGGCATAGCTTTTTTGGTGACTTTGAGCTGACGCCAACCTCTTACGGATTAGTGCAACCTTTTCAATTGTTTTCTGGACTTGATCAGGACCTAGCATAGGTATGTCACCCACCTTGGCCCAACACACAAGAGATCTACACAGTCAGTCATACAAGGCCTCAAATGGTGCCATACCAATACTCGCCTAAAAGCTATTATTGTAGACAAACTCCACTAAAGATAAATGCCTCTCCTATGACCCCTTAAAATCAAGAACACAACCCCGAAGCATGTGCTCTACGATCTGAATGGTTTACTTAGACTACCATTAGTCTAAGGATGATAGGCGGTGCTAAATGTTAATATAATGCCCAAGGCACTCTGTAGGCTCTACCATAGCCGAGCCATAAAACAAGGATCTTTATTTAATACATTAGTCACAGGGACCTCGTGAAGTCGAACTATGTCCCTAACATAATGATCGACAAGATAATTTACCAAGTCGCTTGTGCGAATAGGTACAAAGTGTGCAGACTTGGTTAACCGGTTGACTATCACCCATACAACATCATTACCTTGTTGGGTCCTAGGAAGACCCACAACAAAATCCATCGTAACATGCTCCCACTTCCACTCAGCTATAGGTAAGGGTTGCAATAAACCCACTGGTCACTAATGTTTGGCATTCACTTGTTGACAAGTAAGGCACCTCGAAAGAAACAAGGCTACGTCTCTCTTCATCTCTCTCTACCAAAATTGGTAGCTAAGATCGTGGTCCATCTTTGTGCCTCCCGGGTGTACTACAAGGCGCGAATGGTGGAATTCTTGGAGTACCTCCTCTCTACAAGATTCTAGCACGAATAGACGGTCCAAGTACCTCACACTCGAGTCAGAATACACATTCAAGCCCTTTTTTACCTTCCCACTGGATAGCTTCCCTTGGATAGCCTCTACCTCGAGATCACCTCTCTGTGCTTTTATAACTCGGTTTAAAAGTGTAGGTTGTGCAACTGTGTAGTAAACAAAACGGCTGACTCAACGGACTCGCTACGATGAAAGTCAAACTCGCCAATAGCACCCAACATCTCCCATTCCCGAATAGTAATACTAGTTACACTGCTTATGGATTTTCTACTCAAAGCATCAGCCACTACATTAGCCTTTCCTGGATGATAGTGCAACTCGAAGTCATAATCCTCTATAAACTCCATCCACCTCCTCTGTCTCAAATTCAAATCTTTCTGTGAAAATAGATACTTTAAACTCTTGTGATCGGAGAATACCTCAAAATTCTCACCATATAGGTAATACCTCTAGATTTTTAAGGCGAAGATCACTGCCGCTAGTTCTAGGTCATGAGTAAAGTAGTTTCTCTCATGAGTTTTCAATTGCCGCGAACTATATGCTACGACATTCCCCTCTTACATCAACACACAACCCAAACCTTCCTGTGACGCATTACAATAGACTGAATAACCCAAACCCCTCTTTAAAATAATCAACATTTGAGCTATGGTGAGTCTAACCTTAAGCTCTTGGAACGACTTGTCACAAGTCTCACTCCACACAAACTTCACCCATTTTCTTGTCAATCTAGTCAATGGTGAGGCCAATCTCGAGAAATCCTTCACAAAACGTTGGTAATACCCGGCTAAAGCCAAGAAACTCTGAATTTGAAAGGCATTCTTGGGTTGTTCCTAATCTTGCACTGCCTCTACCTTAGAAGAGTCTACTGTCACTCCTTTCCCAAATACCACATGGCCTAAGAACTTAACTTCTTTAATCAAAACTTGCACTTTTCGAACTTAGCATACAAACAGTAGGCTTTAAGCAACACAAGTATAACCCACAAGTATTCTGGCAAATATTACTACCGCTAGCTCTAAGTCGTGTATAGGATAATTTCTCTCATGTGTTTTCAATTACCGTGAACCATAAGCTACAACTTTTCCTTTCTACATCAATACACAACCCAAACCTTTACAAGACGCGTCACAATAAATTGAGTAACCCAAACCCCTCTCCGGAATAATCAAAATTAGAGCATTAGTGAGTCTAACTTTAAGCTCTTGAAACAAATTTTCACAAGTTTCACTTCACACAAATCTAACCTATTTCCTCGTTAATCTAGTCAATGGTGAGGCCAATCTAGAGAAATCTTTCACAAAACGTCGATAGTACCAAGCTAAGCCTAAGAAACTCTAGATCTCAAAGGCATTCTTAGGTTGTTCTTATTCTTGCACTTCGTGTATCTTGGATTAATCTACAGTCACCCCTTCCCTAGACACCACATAACCTAAAAACTTAACTTCATTGAGTCAAAACTTACACTTTCCGAACTTAGCATATAATCAGTGTGCTCTAAGAAACTCAAGTACAGCTTGCAAGTGTTCTTTGTGTTCCTCTTCTGAGGGTGAGTAGACTAAGATGTCATCGATGAAGACAACCACGACTCGATCTAAGAACTCACAAAAGACTCGATTCATCAAATTCATAAATGAAACCGGCGCATTAGTCAACCCAAAAGGCATCACTAAGAACTCATAATGGTCATATCGCGTACAGAATGTTGCTTGCTAAATATCCTCCTCCTTCACCCTCAACTGGTGATACCCCAATCTCAAATCAATATTTGAAAAACAACGCGACCCCTTCAACTGGTCAAACAGATCATCTATTCGTAGTAATGGGTACTTGTTCTTAACAATTACCCAGTTGAACTTTTGGTAATCCATACACAGTTACAATGTACCATCTTTCTTCTTTGCAAAGGGAGTCGGTGCTTCCTAATCCGAGGTACTAGGGCGAAAAAGCCCTTATCTAAAAGCTCTTGGAGTCTAATCTTCAACTCGTGCAACTTGGTGGGTGTAAATCTATACATTACCATGGAAGTTGGTGTTATGCTAGGTACTAAGTCAATGGAGAATTCAATCTCCTGGTGGGATGGAAAACTGGTAAGATCTTCAGGAAAAACATCTAGGTATTCGCAAACTACCCTCGACAAGTCACCTTAGACCATGCTACTCTCATTATCCAACAAAGTCTCAAGGAGAGAACTAAGCTCACCCCGATCACATAAGTCATATAATGGCGACAAAAATCTATCAGCTTGATCCCCTAGAAAATAAAAACAATCATCACTCGAGGTACACATGGTAACTCTTCTGCGGTGATAATCTATGATGGCACAATATGAAGAAAACCAATCCATGCCCAAGATGATATCAAAACCCGACATGTCTAATAAAACAAAATCAAAAGGAAGTCGGTGACCAGCAACCTCAATCTCACAACCGCGACATCCCCGATTCATGACAACCTTACCCCTAACTGGTGACTTTACCCTAAATTGAGACGCTAACTGAGCCATTTCTAACCCCAAAACTAGTACGAATGCAGATGAAATGAAGGAATGAGATGCACCAGTATCAATCAACACATTTGCAGTAGAATTACACAACAAGAAATTACCTTTCACAACAGAAGGTACTGGTAAACGCTTTGGCATAGTAACAGCATACACACGCCTTAAAAGCCTCTGATTAACCTGCTCACCCCTTGGAGCATAAGTCTAATACATGGATTAAGCCGAAGAGGCTCCCTAATTAGCCTTCGAGGCCTGTGCTAACTATGTTAGCTGATAGCTCTTCGTTTGGCTCGAACTAGACGTACCAGATGTGTTACTAGATTGAGGGATAAACCTCTTCAAGTGACTGGTCTGCCCACACTGATAACAAATAGATGTTTGACCTTTCCTCTAACTCTGGTTCTGAGGACGAGTTGAAGATTGTGCCGGTTGTTGGCCTTCTTCTCTTTTCTATAGGTATGACCCTGTTTTATAGCCCAACTGGCCACATTTGAAACATGTGAATCCACCTTGATTGCCTCTCCCTAAATCGAAACTAGGCACGAGAAAGGTGCACCTCGACTGTGAAGCCTGGGACTGTTGCAGAGTGGAACCTTTTTGCCGTTTGTTGTCCCTTGTATCCCTCTGAACGTTCTGGCTCCTCCGCCTAGAGTCCCTCATTCGCTCCTCTTCTGTTTGAATTACGGTCTCTAAATTAGCCGCTGCCGCCTCCACTAGGCGTCCGTAATCCCTAATCATAAACTCGGCCACCTTTAAAAGGGGCTCGGTCCTCAATCTTTTCTCGAACTCGACGCAACAACGTTTTTCCATCCCCCCAAGTCCGATACAAACCTCGATAAGCTTGTGAAAGCCGTCTCAAACTCAGGTACTAGTGTGTTCAACTGTTTGAGCTTGAAGAATTGCTCCATCAACTTCTCCCTAGTTGTGGATGGCAAAAACTTATCTTGGCAGGCATTGACAAAAGCCGCCCAAGTCATCTCAATGTGCTCTCTCGCATACTTCCACCATTGACCTGCATCTCTTTTAAGTTGGAAAGATGCCAAGGTCACCCTTAACCCATCGTCATCGATGGCAAACATCTTGAACTTCTTCACCATCTGTTCAAGCCATTGGTCAACTTTTAGTGGTTCTTTCAGATCTTCAAAACTTGTCCAAATTTGACCGAAAGAACTCTCTCTTCAAAAAAGACGGCCATGTTCCTACAATATGAGCCTGGACTAGATTCTTAGCCTTGAGAATGTCCATGAATTCTCGCAATGCTCCGCCCATTTCGCGGGCTAAGGGGCCTATAGCTTGCTGACCTGTTGGCTCGGCGACGTTGGCCTAACCAACTCCCTCCTCCTGTGCCGGAATCTCATCCGGTATCGATACCTCCTGTCGTCTAGGCCTACCACACTTATTACCACTACGTCTATGTCCTAACATTCTAATAAATGGAACACAATAAATTAGCACATTTATAAATATGCTGAAGCTAATTCACTCATGTCCTAATATAGTAGACATCAAGTAATTCATTCCACATAGGCATTGAAACTACAAACGAATTTCCTTTCTAGATAGTAATCATTCAACGACATTGCCAGAGTTTCAGCTAGAATTAGTAGTGATCAAGTTCTCTTCTAATAGGACTTCTAGAAAATCATAAACCCAATCAATATCTTAGAAAGGAAATCCCATACCAGGTCTACTTTTAATATCATCTATCGAGATAAACCCATTGTGGTAAAAACCACGTTGCACGATCCCAAAGTATTCAAACCTGGTAGCTTTGATACCAAGTTGTAATGCCCCAAAATAATAGTAACAAATCACCTCATGATTTTCAATGGAAAAGTATTGAATTATATATAATTAATCTTTCATCAATGTTCTATACTGTACAAAAGATGACATATGCATATATACATTTATAAATCCTAGATCCTAAATCTAGAGCATATGACATGTGTAAATGAATTGGAACAAAATGAAATACAGATAAGTTTATGCCCTAAAGGCTACATCTTTCCAACTCAATGCTTGGGTATAACAAAAGTGAGTTAAACAAAATACATGAAAAGCCCAAGCCTTGCACAAAATAATTACACAAAAGAAGCAAAAAAAGCTCTTGGCTTCACGTTCTCCCAAGCTACGTCCTTGGTGGAGGTATATCATTAGCACCTGAAAGTTATTTTTCTATGTAGGGCAAGCTAAAGCCCAGTAGAGATGCTTGAACACAATGTATGAAGCTTATATATGCATGCCATTTACCAAAACATTATACCTTCTTTTTCAAATTAATCCAATGCCAATATTATATATCAATTCATAAAAACAATTAGTGTGTTTGGTTTCAATTTTCTTAATTCAGTTTTTTGGGAATTGAATTTTTTTTTTTTTTTGTGTTTTTTTTTTTTTTTGTTTTTAATGAATATTTTTTAAATTTTAAGCAATTTTTTTACTTTTTTGGATGCATCTTACTTAAATGTATCTAAATAGTAAAATATTTGTGAAAAAAATATTTTAAAAAATTAATAAATACATAAAAATACGAAAAATGTATAGAGTTTTCATTTTTTTTAAAAATATTTTTGGTATTTAGTGAATTTTTTAAAGATTTTTTTCATAAATATTATACTTTTTAAATGTATTTATGTCAGGTGTGTCTAAAAATTAAAAAAAAAATTACTTAAAGTATTTAAAAAAAGCATTGAAAACAAAAGAATACAAAAAATAACAAAATAGAATTTTCTGAAAAATGTTTTCTGAAAACTAAAACCAATCAAGCTAAATACTTTTTATATCAAAAAATAGAGTAGTGAATATAAAATATTAGGAATCTCTAGGCACGTGTTTGCCAGTAGGCTATACAAGTACAACCAAAGCCATTTTACCAGTACTAATCGAAAGGATCGGTACCTAACCGCGCGGGTTTTTGGACTTTCACCAATAACACACAGACCAACATAATAAACCACAACCACACCCACACCCCCTAAGTAGATTCATCAAGGTATACACCCCTATTTCTTAACACAATACATTGTCAATGTTTCAATTATAAAACAATGCTTAATATAAGATGTCTAAGTAATTAGTTTCAATTAATCTAATCCTTATGCAATTTTTACAACAATCAAAGATATCATTCATCGATAGCTCAAACAGATATCTCTACTCAACAGATAATTTTCCAACAACAGATATAATCTCATAAATTTCAAAATGGAAGCAATAATATATATCCAACTCCACTCTTATCATCAATAGATACATTCATCTTATCTTTTCAAGTCCAATATCTTTTTCGTTTCTTTCATAAATCAAACATTAATGATTTTTCCAATAAAACATCCTTTACTTTCAAAATCACATTAATGGAATTAATTTCCAACATTTCAACATAACTCAACAATAATCACACTCCCAAAACCCTTCTCAAGAATCCATTTGAAAAACCCCTCTGTAGACACGCCCGCGTGGGCCTCAACGCTACAGTTCGGACTCAAATTGTCACGGTTCTTAATCTGAACCAAAGAGTCCAAATCCGGCAAATCGTTTTGGAAAACAGATTTTTGTAAAGAAGTGCCAAACATGGACTGCTTTGCCAGATACAGAGTCGCCACCTAAATATTTTATTTTGGAGGAATTTAGGAAACCCTGACTCGTTTGCCTAAGGCCACGTGTCCGTCATCACCAAAGTTGCCTCGGCTCGGGAACTTGGGTACGATTGGGGAAGGTCAGCTATGAGCACCCCCGCTCGCCTGATCAAAGATCGGCCTCTACTAACCATGATATCTTGTTTTGAAAACGTTATGTGCTCTTATTCCGGTTATTAGCCTAGATTTACTATGTGATGCGCACAACACAAAAGTATAGACTAGATCGCCTAATTTGGAACAAGCATTGCAAATCCGTTCATTTGGAAAATGGTTTGGAATTTGCTACTCGCGAGTAGGCTAAAACACGGATTTCAATGAGTTGTTCCAACTCAAACAATCCAACCTTCACCCACAGGCATTCAGGCAGTAATATCACATAAGCACATAGCCACATGGTAAGCATGCTGTCATGTTAACATTCACACTCATGCGAGATGCTAAAGTATAAATACTTACATCGTACTCCGCGCCAAAACAATGAACTAGTTAGTAATCATGCATGATCCTAGTTCATGTTAAGATGGCTAATGCATCGCATACAGAATGTCATTAGAGTAGGCTCGGCTAATCTAAGGATGACATGTGGAATGCAACAAATAACACGTATTCAAGTTAGATTTGGAATACTATACGGTTAGCATGATGCGCCGAGCCCGGTGCATGCAATACAAATGAATGGATGCACGCATGCGTAGCATAAGGATGCTAAATTAAATATGCCCTAATACTAACCATCAAAAGCAGGTAAGTAAAAGGGAGAAAGAAGTGGGGGTTGGAAGACATGCACACACGCACCCACACTTATTACAAATTCGCCCTCGCTCGGAGGGACCAAAAGAATAATACAATTTAATCAACTAACAAGCTAATTAAATAGTTACCAACCACCTAATTAATTAACAAATCAATTAAGCTAAGGAAAGCATTAAAAGGCCTCGGAAAGAGGGATGCACGCGTGCTCGGATTGGCTTCGCCCGGAAATCCAATGCCATGCACAAGCTGCCTCTGTTTACCCTGCTCTGCTCCTCTAAAAATGGCACAATTCCCAAGGAACACTCTTTGAACACTGTGGAACATCACCGGCCAAGGGGGAACACCACTGGCCAAAGGTAAGTGGCCATCGACCACAAATGAAGCCATCGGCTATAAATGGATGGCTGGTCGGCACTGAATGAGGTCGGCCGGCCAAAACTTCCTGCAGAACCTGTTTTGACAGCAGCAGAGGACAAAACAAGGCATGGCAATGCATTTCAAGCAATGTTTGAACCAATACACCCCTTTATCATGTTAACGACTCAAAGGGGTGTGGTACTCGATTCTCGGACCACCAATCGCGCATTTTAATGCGTGATGGCCCAAGAAGTCAAGTTGTGCATCTTGATTTCAAATGAAATGCAAACCAAATAAGCACATAAAGGCCCAACCTCTATCACTTGATTTCAAGAGGCAAGGCATGCATGTTCAATGCAATGCACCCTAGGCATGGAAACCAAGTATGCAACATGGGAATGTGGCAAGCATGCAAGGCATATAACAAGTATGCAAGCTAATTGAGCATGCAAGATGCAATGCCAATATGCAAATATGCAAAACATATGGCATGTTGGGCAATCAAAACAAAGATGAGAATGCATGCCAAATGCACTATGATTCAAGCATGCAACACATGCGATATGCCAAGTATGCAACAACACACAAGGTGAGCATGCAACAACATACTAACAATGGACTTACACCCAGATGGACAGCCCTCCATTAGGCCCAAAACAGTGGCCAAATGCTAAGGAAATGAGGGCCAAAATACACACAAACATGCATGCACACATGGTTCAAAACTTAAGCACCAAAGGGCAACTTTTAAGCACACTTAAAAGAGGACAATCATGGATTAATGGCATGCATATTGAGCTCTGAAAATCATGCTATAAGAGGTTCCAAACCAACTAAGCAAAGCAAGCATATCATGCAACCAAGCCCAAAGCCTAAGGCTCACCAAAGAGGCATTGAACTACACTTAGCAAGACCAAACATGGCATGATTTAAATAACTAAAATCAGAGTTTTAGCATGTTGAAATGAACCTCAAAACCCACTTAGATGGCATCTAAATGACTTATACATGGAAGCATACAAAAGAGGCCAAACATGAAGCACAAGATTACAACCTTTTAAAGCATTAAAGGAGCATCAAATGCAAGCATACAAGCATACCATGGGGACTGAAATGATGTTATAAGTGGTGCCAAACCACTAAAACAAGCCAAACAATGCATGCTCAACACTCACACACCCGAGACTAACAAGCCAAAATGCAAGGTGGCTATACAAAGCATGTCAAGCATGGCCAAAGCAATTAAAAACAGAGCTAAAGCATACTAAAACATACACAAAAGCTTCACAAAGTTTGGCTAAAATCATGCTAGAACAAGGGTCAAAGCCTAAAGCATGTTAAGGCAAAATATGGCATTACATGACAAGTATGCAAGGCATGCATGGTGTGTCTAAACCAACTAAAAATAGTGCTATATCATGGCAAAATAAACACAAATAAAACTTAAGACATGGCCAACATGAACTTAAAAATGATGCTCACACATGAGGCAAAAATGACACATTTTGAAGACAACAAGGAGAGGGGATGGCCCTCTCCTTCTTAGGACCTTAAACCACCATCCTCACCACTGAAATCCTTCAAGATTTCAGTGGTGAGGAGGCCCAAACAAGGTGGTCCCGGAGCTCACAAAAATAGCACAAAATGGGGGCCAAACAAGGCCTAAGAGGGGTCAAACAACCCCAAAGCTCAAAGCAACCTTAAACAACTATTTTAAGCAAGTAAAAACAAGACTTTTATATGTTATACACTAAGCTCAAAAATAGATGCAAGGTAGGCAAAAAGACTATGCAAAAATGGGGTATTTAAAGGTAAAGTTCTTACCCTTGAAGACCTTCTTCAAAAATGGTGCTCCAGCAGCCTCCTTAGCTCAAAACCAAGCCCAAAACTCTGAAAATAACTCTTTAGTACGTCAGTAGCTAAAGGAAAGTGTAATGGTAGGTGTTTGTATGCAAAACTATGAACAAACACACACTTAAGCACAAAAGGAGAGGGAGATAGAGATAGATAGATACACAAGACCTAACCCTAGTTCAGACCTCTCTCTGGAATTTTTTGTAACCTCTGAGGAGGGAGGAGAGGCCCTCCCTTTATAAAGGATCACTCTTGCAAAGCTTACAAAACAAGCTAAGCAAGAGTGAAATCCCTCCATACACGTGTATGGAGGGGGTGCAAAGTGTATGCCAGCTAGCACAGCCGGCATAAAAATATCTGCAAAAGTAGATGCACAGTGGTCGGCCAGCCAAAAATGCCAAAATGGCCAAAACAATGGCCGGCCGGCCACAAAGAGTGCCGGCCGGCCAAACATTTGGCCGATGGCAACAAAACAATGGCCGGTGGCCTCAAGCCATGGCCGGTGAGGTGTGAGGATGGCCAACAAGTCATTCCCTGCCCCTCAAAAGCAAAACACAAGTGTTTGGTACAAAACCAAACACAAAACAGTCGAGTCGAGAGATCCTGAGGCAAGGCGCGTGGCCGAGACCTCCGGGAACTCAAGACGAACACAAACATGGATGATCACCGAGTGTTCAAACGATGACGTCCAAGTCTTGAGGACGGTCAAAAATGGGGTGTCTACACCCTCTTTTATATTTCAAAATAAACCCTAGATTAAAACCCAAAATTCCCAAATACTAGACTTTTTTAAAGAACAAATAATCAAGCGAAGAATTATACAAAAGGTTGAAGAAATCCCTATCTCAAGTTTAGAAGAAGAGGAGAGTAAGAGTGGAAGTTTGACGGAGCTGGAAACAAAATCTTCTCCGATTAAAACGAAACTTTTAACGAGCTCCACCATTTTAGACAAGAACTAAAAATAGAGAGAGTGAAGAAATTAGGTTTAGAAGTGTTTTAGAGAGAGAGAGAGAGAGAGAGAGAGAAAGAGAGATGAAAAAGTGACTAAAAAGTGCTTCTCCCTGATCTGATATACACATAGACTACTCGAGCGTCAAACACAAGAAAATGACACCGCTCGAGTGACCAAAACATGGCTCAAGCGCACAAAGACCCCCTCCCAAAAGTTAAGACCTGTAAGAGACCGCTTGAGTGAAGTAAGGACCGTTCGAGCGAAGATCACCCTACTCCTAGAAGTTTTTGTAGACTTACAAAATGCTGGGAGATCTCAAAGATCGCTCAAGCGACCAAAGCACCGCTTGAGCGAACAAGAAATGAAATGGACAATAATTCTTTAAAAAATGAACTCCTAACCTGTTCAAGACATAGCCAACAACTCCAAACAACTAAGTTTGAATAACAACAAGATAAGAAGGATTATAGACAACAATAAAAGCACCAGATCCCAGATCCAAGAACATGAAAGGATCATGTCTAACCCAAACCATTATAGATTCTGCCAAAGTGACTTGGTGATGGATGTGTTTTGATTGGAGCATGAAGGCTCACTAGATGTTACTCATTGAAGCTCTGAAGTTGTTTTGTGGTTTGGGACTGAATGTCCATTTTTGTGTAAATGTGTATGCCATTAAGGCACTTTATTTTGGTATTCTCTTACCTTTGAACTGTTATTATTCATGATTGTGTGTTAATGAACAATGATGTATATTTCACTTGAAATAGTACAATGAATCTTAGGTAAAAGATTTTGTTCTTTAATGGTATTCATTGTAGTGGTTGAAATTTTTTGAATGGATTTAATTATAAAATAGGTGATAAATTTTGGGACAATTGAAAAATTTTAATAAAATAAAAATAAAGAAAGAGGAGATGAGGGCATGTATGGTAGTGAAAATAAATGAACATAAAAAGGAGAGAGAGATGGCCCATTAAAATGACACATGGCATAAATTGTATCTCTTTAGAATGACATATTGCATTCTCTTATACTTTGCTAAGAAAAGCTTGAGCTTTATATAATAAATGAAAAAAAAAAATGAAGAGAGAGAAGAAGAAGGCATGTAGGGTAGTGAAAATAAATGAACATAAAAGAGAGAGAGAGAGAGAGAGAGAGAGAGAGAGAGAGAGAGAGAGGGACATGGCGCATTAAAATGACAAATGGTATAAATTGGATTTCTTCAAAATGACACATGGCATTCTCTTATACTTTGCCAAAAAAAGCTTAAGCTTTACTTATATATAATGTATGATATGATATATCATTGATGAAAAACAATAAATAACAAATATATTTTTAAAAATAAAATATTACGGTAATCAGATCAATCTAATTTTTTTCATAAATGATATATATTAACGACCCAACAAAGTGAATGGTTCGGATCATCAAAATAGGAGCCATAGACCCCATGGACCCCTCAAGTTCTCTCATGTTGAGATGTGAACATAAGAGAAATCCAGCTTTAGCCTTATTTGGTAGTTTATTATTATTATTATTATTATTAAAGTTAAAGTTAAAAACTGATAATTAGAAAGCAGGAGTTAAAAATACCTCTCTCCCAACTTCTAAATAATCAAAAATTTCAGTTTATTTAAGTTATTTCTTCCTAATAATCTATAAGAGCATTTTCAAAAAAAGCTCTTTAAATGAGTCTCATTAGTTATTATAGCTAGCATTATCATATTTTAGTCACTCCAATAGGATAGATATTACAATAGCAATTTTAACAAAATTCTTCAAAACTAGTTACATTTGAAGAACCTTAAAAAGCTCTTTAAACAATTTGTGTATAGATAGGTAAATAAAGAAAGTGCTAGAGTACATAGATAAAAAAGGAATTAGGCAAAATAAAGAATTATATTTCTTATATTTTAACTAGTAAAAAATGAAGAATATGGTTGGAGTTGCTCTAAGCAGAAATTGTACCAAATAATCTAGTACAAACTCTCAAATTAAAATAAATTATAATTAACTTAGGAAGCTGCAACAAATGACCCCTTCATGTTTTAATGAAAAATTTAGAGATTTGAAGCTAAAACAAACAAATCCATTCTTATTGCTTCAGATTATTGAATAGGAGATAAATGAAAAATGAAAATATATGGGAATAATTTTTAATTTTTTTTTTAAAATCTCTCTCAATTGAGTGAGAAAGCACATTAAAAAGGTTTAAAAGTTTATTAACTCATATAAAAAAAGTCAAAAAAATCTTCTTATTTACTCTACAAAGTCAAAGATTCATTCTTATTCACACTATTTTTTGCCCATTTTTTTCGTAAAATTTAAAAGGTCCTTTCCAAACATATTTATTTTTTCACCTTATATTTTAGTCAAAAAAATCACTAAAAAAGTCACATCCCAAATAGTCCCTAAGTACTAAAGAAATAAAAGCATAAAATGTTATTTTGGTGATATAAGTTGTAAGAATTTCTTTTATTTATTTATTTTTTTATTTATGCAATTTGTCTAAATAAGATTGTAGAGATATCACTATATTTTCTTTCCTTTTTTCTTTCCCCCTCTTAACCTTGACTAAACAAAAAAATTAAAAAAATAAAATAATAATAATAATAATAATAATAAGATAGAAAACACAATCTTTTCTATTCTCTACTAACTCAATAAATCATTTTTTCCTTTTATCTTCTAAATTCCCAAACATAATGTAAAGCTGCAAAAATGAAATGACTTAAGTTTTATATGTTAAATTTGAATTGTAACTAACCATGTTATTATAATTAAGAAATTTTCTAAATGTCTCAATCTTTTCTAAGTTTTAATAAGGGGAATAACATATTAAAATAAGATGCACAAATTTACAAAAAATAAGAATCTTTATGGGTTTAAATTTTTAGTGTGTTTTTTCAATACATTAAAAACATGCAATCCACCTATTTGTAAATAATTTTGGTATTCTATAATGAAATGTTATTCCTTCTTTTAAGTAAATTAAAAAGTAATTTATTTAGACCACACTTTTGTCTCATTACACTCTCTATTTTTTTTATTTTTTTATTATTACAATCATATGCTTGTTTAAAATTGTCCACCAAAAAAAAAAAAAAATCTCAAAATCGTAAAATATCTAATCTGTAATATCTTAACCCACTGACTGAGCTACCCCTTCACCACCATCGCCATCGACCACTACTATTGTCATTGTTTCAACACGACCACCAACCCTTTTCTACTTCATCCCATTGCCTTTGTCCTCCCTCTCCACTCTGAATGCCTCCCCCACCGGCTCCACTTTCCGGCCCCTTGCCCTATCAACGACCCACTCTCTTCCAACTGCAAACCTCTCCCTAGTTCCCTTCTCTTATCGGCAAAACCATTTCCCCAGCCATCTTCACTATTGCAAAACCTTTTTTTCTATCTTATCTCCCACCAAGAAGTTGCTTTCCCAAATCGCTTTTCACCACCACGAGCCCTCCCTACAGATTTAGGGTTTACCGGATCCTAGGTTTGTAAGAAGCGATAAGAAGAAGAAAGAGAAAGATGAGGAGCAAAAGAAGGGTATTGCAGCAAGAGAAAGGGAGTAGGGAAGGTGATCGCTGTAGATGAAAGAGTCGCAGTGGTCAAAAGTGGCAACTTTGAGGGGTTCTCGGTGGTGGGTGAGGAGTTGGGGTTTGGTGGTCGGAGGTAGTGGTTGGGGTTCAGAAAAAGATATACCTTTCCTTATAAGTCAGTACGGTGGACTGTGAGTCTTCCATAAACATTTTACAGTTTGTGGCACTGCAAAATGTTTTTT